>JAODAL010025012.1:0-59487 GCA_025379985.1 Phyllomedusa bahiana
AGGGTTACGTATCACATAAACCTTTATCATAATTTCAAAAGCCAGAGCAAAGTAACTTAAAGTAAATTCTTTTTGGGGTGCAAAAACCAAATTTTTTTTTTTTTTTTTTTGAGCCCTACAACTGTTTTTATTTTTAAAAGTAGGGAGATTTTTCATGCACTCAATTTTTTTAAAACCCCGTCCAATTCATCTTAATCACTTTTGGGGGTTTCTCTCACAGTTTTCATATTAAGCACAAATTTTTCTAGTTTCAATAATTTGGAAACAATAAATTGGGGGAAATTCCTAGTTTCCCTGACTCATTGCGGAAACCACACCTAAAGTTTTTTTTAACAAAAACTGTAAACCCTTAAACTAAGTGATAACAAGTCCAAAAATACCCTTATTTCCCACATCACCCCCTTTTTAGCCGATATGTTTTTTCCCAATGTGGGGCTTTAAAAGCATTCGGTTTCCTTTTTTTTGCAGTCACACCCGATATGTGTCCCTTGTATCACACACTCTTTCTTCCCGAAAAACAAAACATTTTTTTTCTGTACAAAAGTTCTAATCAGCCGCCCCAAAAAAAAGCTCTAAACCTTTTCTTAACATTATACGTAAAAACCCGGGCCCCACCCGGCCATAGGGGAAACCGGGCACTTTTCCCCCCGGGCCGCTGGGGGCCCGGGGCCCCAAAGGGGCCCCGGAGCGGCCCCCCCGAGGGGGCCGTGTTTTCCCCCCCCCCCCGGCGGGGCGAGTGCCAGCGGGACGCAAAAGGGCCGCAATGATGCATAAGCGACCCCGGGGCCCCTTTTTGCCCGGGGGCCGACAGGTCCCCTGCCTGCCGGGCCCCGGGTATGGGGAAAAAAACAATTTTGCCCCGCCATCCCCCCGGGGCCCCCGGGCCCGCACCCCGCGGTGCAGGGGAGCACCCAGGATGAAAATTCCTTTGGGATCTATTGAAACCTTTTCTGTTTTTAGGGTCCCCCGGAGGCCGCGGGGGAGGCGCGCGTGTGAAAGCGTCATCCCCCCGCGCCTGCTCCCCGGGCCCGCAACCCCCGGGGGGTGAACGGCCGCTCCGGACGGGCTTGGAAAGAGGAGGGAAAAGAAAAAAGGTTAAAATAAAAAGGGTTTTTTATTTTTTTTTTTAAAACTACTTACGGGCCCCCGCCCCGGCTAAATACCCCCCCGGCCCCCCCCGGCCCTTTTTTATAAACCCCCCTTTTCCCTCCCCGTTACCCTCCTGGCCCTCTGTAACCCCCATGCCCTGCCTGGCGCTTATAACCCTGGCCCTCTGTTACCCCCTGGCCCTTTCCTGGCGCAAATACCCCCCCTGGCCCCCGCCCCCGGCCCCCCCGTATACCCCCCTGGCCCTGCTGGGCCTCTGTATTCCCCCCTGGCCCTCTGGGCCTCTGTTTACCCCCCTGGCCCTGCCTGGCCCCTCTATTTCCCCCCTGCCCCGCCTGGGCCCCATCTATACCCCCCTGGCCCGCCCGGCCCTCGTATACCCCTGGCCCTTCCGGGCCCTCTCCCATACCCCCCTTGGGCCCCGCCCCTGGCCCCTTTTTATACCACCCCGGCCCGCCCGGGGACTCTCTATACCCCCCTGGTCCTGCCTGGCCCCCTCTCTATAACCCCCAGGGGGCCCGCCCGGCCCCCCCTTTTTTACCCCCCTGGGCCCCGCCTGGCCCTCCCCTTTACCCCCCCGGGGGCCCCGCCTGCCCCTCTATACACCCCGGGCCCCCCCCCTCCTAAAAGAATGACCCCCGCCTGGAAAAGAAAGCCCAATGCCTTCCTATTTTGGGTGCCCCGCCTGGCAAAAAACTGCCCCTGCCTGCCTACTTACTTGGGCCCCGACTTGGGGTAATTACTACCCTGGCCCCTACCCTGGTGATTTCCGGGGACAGGGGTCAAAACTAACCGGGTTGTTACTGGGGACAGGGCCCCAGCTACCTGGTTTTGTTACTGGGGGGTTGCCGGGCTAACCCACCAAATTTAAAGGGGAAGGCCCTTTTTTCCCAGCTAATGGGGGGTTAACCCATTTACATGAAAATTATCTGAATTTTTTTCATTTATAATTTTTTCGGTTAAACATACGCGTTTGGGGAATTTAAGGAAAGGCTGGAAAAGAGAGAGGAGTCAAAAATGTATTTGTGGGTAAATTTACAGAGATGAGTAGTGACCCCCTTTAAAAAAAAAAAACGCTGCAGTTTCTGGAGGGAGAAAGAAATGGAAGGAAAAACTCAACAGAGAAGAAGATGGGGGTTTGGGCCCGAAAAAGGGAAAAAAGGGGAAAGAAACAAACTCCCATCAGAGATGTTTCCCCTGGAGCCCTGCGCAGGGTAAATTTCTTTTGTGTTTTAATCATTTCGTATTCCCTGTGGGTGGGGACCTGAATACTGGGGATGTGTTTTTGGGTTGGGAGGTTATGTTTTGGGGCTTATGTAGTGTCCCGTGTGGGGCTTGTCCTGATTGGGGAAAGTTAGCCCCACACCCCGACTCGTGCGAGGGGGTTTTTCCCGCACCACTGTTTCCCCCTCTTGCTTGTGTGTAGGGGGCTTTCCCCCACGAGCGGTTTTTGGGGCATTTTTTTTTATGCGTTTTTTTTTTTTAGAAATGTTCAGCAAATTAAATCTCGCCTTTTTGCACCAAAAACCCCCACCGAAAAAACATAAATTTCACCAAAAACGCTCCCCGGGGGAAAGCAGCTTTTTAGTTGGGAAGTTTATTTTAGACAGTTGGGGAAGGGGGAAAAACAAGGGAAAATTTTTTTTAACGGATAATTTTTATGTTGGGGTGGTGGGGGGGGTTAGTGCCAGGGCTGATTTTTTTTTTCCCAGTCCCCCGGCCCTGTACATAACTCTACCCCCTTCTTATACAATGCTTCACCCCCAATTTATCCTACAACCCCAAACCCTTTTTGCTTTTTGGGGGGGGGATTCCGTCTTAAAAACCTTTGTTGAGGGAAAAAAATCCCCTGAAGGAACCCCGTCCTCATACTTTCGACGATTTTTTTCCTGTGTAAACCATCAAAATCCTTTTAAAACATTTAAAAGGGTTGACGTTAAAGTTTTACATAATATTGGCCCTTTGTTTAACGCACCTAAATTTTCAAAAAAAATTTCCCGAATAAGTAACTATCAACTAATTCCAAGTTACTACCGACCATAAAGGATGCTGACACACGCGAAAATATAAATAAGAGTCTATTATAATATATTTATTGAACTTTAAGGCCCCGTTCACACGGCTTATTCTGCCGCGGATTGCGCCGATACTGCGCGCCGGATTTGCGCTTCAGTACGGCGCCAATCCGTGCAGCAATTACGGTAAATCCACTGCTCTCATAGAGAACATGTGGATCCGTCGCTCCTCCCCGCTCGGCAAATCCGCCGCGGGGGGAGAAAGTGACATGCACATTATTTACGGCGCGGACGCGCCGTAAACAATGCATTGTCTAGGGGCCGGGAGCGGCGCCCCTGCCGCGCTCCGGCCCCGCCCCCGTCCCGCCCCTTATTCACGGCGGATTTGTGCGCTCAATACGGCACACAAATCCGTCGGGAATAAGCCGTGTGAACACGGCCTAATAATTTGTCATATGTTTTAAGTAAACAAAGAGTTAATCACACGTTGCTCTATCCAAGATTGACACTAAAACCGTCCACACAAACTGGGGATCCCTGCTGCCAGTGAGACGCCTCGATGTGAGTGTGACTGACGGGTGTCATCTCCAACCAGAGGTCTCTTAGCACCGGATGAGCCGCAGTCACATGGAGCGGGATTAGACCTGATCTACCTGTATTCTATTACTGTCTGACACTATAAATGTCCCATCTCTGAATGTGAATACATGCCCCTGATGAAGCGCCAGTGTTCGGCTACAAAACGCGTAGGGTTATAGATTTTATACTTTGTATGTGTTTTATTAATTTTAAATAAATTAACCTAACACTGATCCAGCCCAATAGTGCATGACTCACTTTACCTCTGAGCGCTACTGCCCGAGTTTTTCTATTTAGACTGTAGATAGATAGATAGATAGATAGATAGATAGATAGATAGATATGAGATAGATAGATAGATAGAGATAGATAGATATGAGATAGATAGATAGATATGAGATAGATAGATAGATAGATAGATAGATAGATAGATAGATAGATAGATATGAGATAGATAGATAGATAGATATGAGATAGATAGATAGATAGATAGATAGATAGATAGATATGAGATAGATAGATATGAGATAGATATGAGATAGATAGATATGAGATAGATAGATATGAGATATATAGATAGATATATAGATAGATAGATATGAGATAGATAGATAGATAGATAGATAGATAGATATGAGATAGATATGAGATAGATAGGAGATGATAGATAGATAGATATGAGATAGATAGATATGAGATAGATAGATATGAGATAGATAGATAGATAGATATGAGATAGATATGAGATAGATAGATAGATATGAGATAGATAGATAGATATGAGATAGATATGAGATAGATATGAGATAGATATGAGATAGATATGAGATAGATATGAGATAGATATGAGATAGATAGATATGAGATAGATAGATATGAGATAGATAGATAGATAGATATTAGATAGATAGATAGATAGATATTAGATAGATAGATAGATATTAGATAGATAGATAGATATTAGATAGATAGATATTAGATAGATAGATAGATAGATAGATAGATAGATAGATAGATAGATAGATAGATATGAGATAGATAGATAGATATGAGATAGATAGATAGATATGAGATAGATAGATAGATATGAGATAGATAGATATGAGATAGATAGATAGATATGAGATAGATATGGGATAGATAGATAGATAGATAGATAGATAGATAGATAGATAGATAGATAGATATGAGATAGATAGATATGAGATAGATAGATATGAGATAGATATGAGATAGATAGATATGAGATAGATAGATATGGGATAGATAGATAGATAGATAGATATGAGATAGATAGATATGAGATAGATATGAGATAGATAGATATGAGATAGATAGATATGGGATAGATGGATAGAGGAACTATGAATTACAATGCTGGGGTTGCACATTGGGACCTGCATTCATCTTTATTGCTCTTGGTTTTGCTGGACCTCTGGATGGTGACAGGTGATGGGGGCGCTGCTGCTCGGGGCGGTCACACAGCTGCTCCCTGCACCGGGGGTGATGCACTAAATTACGGCAGAAAATAACATCTAATCTGTATCTACACAACCTGTGCAGGATGGAGAACAGGAGGCAGAATGTGCAGAAGACACCAGTCCTCAGGTCGTCATGTACTAAGGGCAGCTTCACATTAGTCACTGATAGCGCCCCCTGTATCAACAAAGAGGTTCTGCAGCAGCCGCAGTGTGTATTGTACCCGGGAGCTGCAGAGCCCTCATCCAGAGAGAGTGATTCATCCTATGACTCAGATGTGTAGAAAGGGAATCCTATGAAATCTATCACAGGTCTGCGGGGATCCCCAATCTGAGCCACCCACCCCCTCACCAGCTGACGCTGCCCTGGAGAGCGGCTCATGGAATCAGCTGCAGTCTGAGCGCTCCCTTAGGGATTGTTCACACCGTGTTTTTGGATATAATTTTGGATCCGTGTTTGATCAGAAAATCGCATCCAAAAACGTAGCGTCAAACGGATCCAACACAAAGCTGCCTCCTCCTGTAGACCCTCCTGCCTCCTCCTGAAGCCTCCTCACCCCAGCAGGGACAGAGCCGCCTCCTCACCCCAGCAGGGACAGAGCCGCCTCCTCAACCCAGCAGGGACAGAGCCTCCTCCTCACCCCACCACGGACAGAGCCGCCTCCTCACCCCAGCAGGGACAGAGCCTCCTCCGGAAGCCCCTACAGCCTCCTCCTGAAGCCTCCTCACCCCAGCAGGGACAGAGCCGCCTCCTCATCCCAGCAGGGACAGAGCCGCCTCCGGAAGCCCCTACAGCCTCCTCCTGAAGCTTCTGCTGCCTCCTCCTGAAGCTTCTGCTGCCTCCTCCTGAAGTCGATCCTGCCTCCTCCTGAAGACCCTCCTGCCTCCTCCTGAAGCCTTTGCTGCCTCCTCCTGAAGACCCTCCTGCCTCCTCCTGAAGCCTCTGCTGCCTCCTCCTGAAGCCTCTGCTGCCTCCTCCTGAAGCCTCTGCTGCCTCCTCCTGAAGCCTCTGCTGCCTCCTCCTGAAGCCTCTGCTGCCTCCTCCTGAAGCCTCTGCTGCCTCCTCCTGAAGCCTTTGCTGCCTCCTCCTGAAGACCCTCCTGCCTCCTCCTGAAGCCTCTGCTGCCTCCTCCTGAAGCTTCTGCTGCCTCCTCCTGAAGCCTCTGCTGCCTCCTCCTGAAGACCCTCCTGCCTCCTCCTGAAGACCCTCCTGCCTCCTCCTGAAGCCTCTGCTGCCTCCTCCTGAAGCTTCTGCTGCCTCCTCCTGAAGCCTTTGCTGCCTCCTCCTGAAGACCCTCCTGCCTCCTCCTGAAGCCTTTGCTGCCTCCTCCTGAAGACCCTCCTGCCTCCTCCTGAAGCCTCTGCTGCCTCCTCCTGAAGCCTCTGCTGCCTCCTCCTGAAGCCTCTGCTGCTTCCTCCTGAAGCCTCTGCTGCCTCCTCCTCCTGCATGCTCTGCTGCCTCCTCCTCCTGAAGCCTTTGCTGCCTCCTCCTGAAGACCCTCCTGCCTCCTCCTGAAGCCTCTGCTGCTGCCTCCTGAAGCCTCTGCTGCCTCCTCCTGAAGCCTCTGCTGCCTCCTCCTGAAGCCTCTGCTGCCTCCTCCTCCTGAAGCCTCTGCTGCCTCCTCCTGAAGCCTCTGCTGCCTCCTCCTCCTGAAGCCTCTGCTGCCTCCTCCTGAAGCCTCTGCTGCCTCCTCCTGAAGCCTCTGCTGCCTCCTCCTGAAGACCCTCCTGCCTCCTCCTGAAGCCTCTGCTGCCTCCTCCTGAAGACCCTCCTGCCTCCTCCTGAAGACCCTCCTGCCTCCTCCTGAAGCTTCTGCTGCCTCCTCCTGAAGCCTTTGCTGCCTCCTCCTGAAGCCTCTGCTGCCTCCTCCTCCTGAAGCCTCTGCTGCCTCCTCCTGAAGCCTCTGCTGCCTCCTCCTCCTGAAGCCCCTGCTGCTTCCTCCTGAAGCCTCTGCTGCTGCCTCCTCCTGAAGCCTCTGCTGCCTCCTCCTGAAGACCCTGCTGCCTCCTCCTGAAGCCTTTGCTGCCTCCTCCTGAAGACCCTCCTGCCTCCTCCTGAAGACCCTCCTGCCTCCTCCTGAAGACCCTCCTGCCTCCTCCTGAAGCCTCTGCTGCCTCCTCCTGAAGACCCTCCTGCCTCCTCCTGAAGCCTCTGCTGCCTCCTCCTGAAGCCTCTGCTGCCTCCTCCTGAAGACCCTCCTGCCTCCTCCTGAAGACCCTCCTGCCTCCTCCTGAAGCCTCTGCTGCCTCCTCCTCACCCCACCAGGGACAGAGCCTATGCTGAGAGAGGTTCTTCAGCAGCTGCGGCCACACTATTAGGGCAGTATTGTGCAGACCTCTGCTGGTTCTGGCAGGAGGAGCAGCGCTGGAGTCCAGTAGCTGCTCCTCCCTCCTCGGGGGGTCACACACCCCCCCCCCCCCCCCACACTGTATATGAGACAGCAGCTGGCTGCATTGTAGCAGGACGCCCGGGTGATGTTGGGAGTCATTGTCTCTCCTGTAGAGCCGCCGCTGCCGGGGGGCGGGGGAGCCTCCTCCTCTCTCGCAGACTCCCCTCCATCCATCAGAGCTGCCAAAACCCAATGAAGAGTTTCCAGTCCCACCAGGGCTCCGTGACTCCAGAAGCTGCAGGAGACCCTCCCCATGGAGTGAGCGGGGACCCCGGAGCGGACACTCACCCTGGGGGGCCACATCCGAGGAGATGCGCCCGTGCACCATGCCCCGCGGGGGTCTCCTGCTCCTCTCTCTCAAGTTCCTCGGGATGTTTCTCTTGGTCAATGTCACCCTGTGTTGCCCCCTGAGCTGCTCCTGCCATAACCGGACGGGTCTGGTGCAGTGCCGTGCCCTGAAGCCCCCGGAGCAGATCCCTCCCTGGGTGCAGAGCCTGTCCCTGTCCGGCACTAACCTCAGCCTCCTCCAAGGCTCCTTCTTCAGGAGCTCCGGACTCCATCTCAGCAACGTGACCACTCTGCTCCTCAACAACAACCACATCCAAGCCATAGAGTCCGGGGCGTTCGCGGAGCTCCCCAACCTCCGCACCCTGGACCTCAGCCACAACCCCCTGAGGAGCTTCTCCAACGACACCTTCCTTGGGCTCAGTCACCTGGAGACCTTGAAGCTCAACCATGTCCTGGGGAAGAAGCTGCTCCTGAACCCTGAAGCCTTGAGGAACCTGCGAACCTTGGAAGTGGCCGGCAATGATCTCCAGACCTTCCCCAGGAGCCTCCTAGAGCTCCCCAACCTCCGCACTCTGGACCTCAGCCACAACCCCCTGAGGAGCTTCTCCAACGACACCTTCCTTGGGCTCAGTCACCTGGAGACCTTGAAGCTCAACCATGTCCTGGGGAAGAAGCTGCTCCTAAACCCTGAAGCCTTGAGGAACCTGCGAACCTTGGAACTGGCAGGCAACGATCTCCAGACCTTCCCCAGGAGCCTTCTGGAGCTCCCCAACCTCCGCACCCTGGACCTCAGCCACAACCCCCTGAGGAGCTTCTCCAACGACACCTTCCTTGGACTCAGTCACCTGGAGACCTTGAAACTCAACCATGTCCTGATGAAGAAGTTGCTCCTGAACCCTGAAGCCTTGAGGAACCTGCGAACCCTGGAGTTGACCGGCAATGATCTCCAGACCTTCCCCAGGAGCCTCCTGGAGCTCCCCAACCTGCAGAACCTCTTCTTGGGGCACAACTCGATCAGGACCCTGGACAGAGACACCGTCCTTCAGCTCCAGGAGAGGAGGCTCCGGGTCCACCTGAGCCCCAACCCCATCTCCTGCGACTGCCAGAACATTAACCTGCTCCTGTGGCTGAAGAACTCATCGGGGATCCAGAGCCCCCAATGCTTCTCCCCACCCAGCCTGAACGGCACCCTGCTCCTCAGCCTGGAGCCCGGCAGCCTCCATTGCTCCAGGGAGGACCTGGAGACGGCCTCCTACGTCTTCTTCGGGATCGTCCTGGCGCTGATAGGAGTCATCTTCCTCATGGTCCTCTACCTCAACCGCCAGGGCATCAAGAGGTGGCTCAACAACTTCAGGGAAGCCTGCAGGGACCAGATGGAGGGCTACCACTACCGCTACGAGCAGGACTCCGACCCCAGGAGGTCCAACGCCTCCACCGGGATCTGACGCTGGACGTACGGCGCTCCGGCTCCGCGGACGTATATTTACTGAGATGCAAATGGAAATGAAGTCATAATCTGTATATAATGTATATGTATCCTGTACTTACTATATATACTGTGTGCAATACATGGCCCTACCTGTAATGCTGGGTGAGTAGCCTTTATTCTATCATCAGGGATATATCTATAGATACATAAGGGGTAGAGCGCCACCACTTGTCTACAGAGAGTACTGCATGGGATGTATATCTACTTACTATATATATACTGTGTGCAATACATGGTCCCTACCTGTAATGCTGGGTGAGTAGCCTTTATTGTATCATCAGGGAACCACATGCGGGTATATCTATAGATACATAAGGGGTAGAGCACCACCAGTTGTCTACAGATGGTACTGCATGGGATGTATATGTACTTACTATATACTGTATATACTGTGTGCAATACATGGCCCCTACCTGTAATGCTGGGTGAGTAGCCTTTATTGCATCATCAGGGAACCACATGCGGGTATATCTATAGATACATAAGGGGTAGAGCGCCACCACTCGTCTACAGATGGTACTGCATGGGATGTATATGTACTTACTATATATTTACTGTGTGCAATACATGACCTCTACCTGTAGTGCTGGGTGAGTAGCCTTTATTGTATCATCAGGGAACCACATGCGGGTATATCTATAGATACATAAGGGGTAGAGCGCCACCACTCGACTACAGATAGTACTGCATGGGATGTATATGTACTTACTATATATTTACTGTGTGCAATACATGACCTCTACCTGTAGTGCTGGTGTAGTACCTTTATGTATCATCAGGGAACCACATGCGGGTATATCTATAGATACATAAGGGTAGAGCGCCACCACTCGTCTACAGATGGTACTGCATGGGATGTATATGTACTTACTATATATTTACTGTGTGCAATACATGGTCCCTACCTGTAGTGCTGGGTGAGTAGCCTTTATTGTATCATCAGGGAACCACATGCGGGTATATCTATAGATACATAAGGGGTAGAGCGCCACCACTCGACTACAGATAGTACTGCATGGGATGTATATGTACTTACTATATATATACTGTGTGCAATACATGGCCCCCTACCTGTAATACTGGGTGAGTAGCCTTTATTGCATCATCAGGGAATCACATGCGGGTATATCTATAGATACATAAGGGGTAGAGCGCCACCACTCACTACAGATAGTACTGCATGGGATGTATATGTACTTACTATATATATATATATATATATATATATATATATAATATATATATATATTAATAATATATATATATATATATATATATATATATTTATATATAATATATATATATATACTGTGTGCAATACATGGCCCCCTACCTGTAATGCTGGGTGAGTAGCCTTTATTGTAACATCAGCCAAGTGAGGGAATCACATGCGGGTATATCTAGAGGTACCTAAGGTGTAGAGCACCACCAGTTGTCTACAGATGGTACTGCATGGGATGTATATGTACTTACTAACTACTGTAATGGCAAGGAAAGAAAAGAAAGGGAGGGCGCACAATAGTGTAGTACAGTTTAAAATAACTAGCCAATAAAAGAGCAAAGCTCACCTGTTAAGGTTGTGCAATAAATAGAGGCACAACACTCAAGAAGGCTTACAGGGCTTTTAGTGCTGTAGCCCTTAAGACAGCAGCCTGGATCCCAGGAAAAACACAGGTCCGGTACAGGACTAGGTAGGAACTATCTTGAAGTATCCAAAATGGACGTGGATCCGGCGCTCCGAGGCAAAAACAGAGAGACGCGATCTCTCGCTATAATCTATTAAAAAAGACTAGCTTTATTGTTTAAAAGTGCAGCAGACTTATGCTGTCACACAATTAAAACCGCAAGAAACGCGTTGAGCCTTTTTATTTATGTCTTTTGGTTTTAATTGTGTGACAGCATAAGTCTGCTGCACTTTTAAACAATAAAGCTAGTCTTTTTAATAGATTATAGCGAGAGATCACTTCTCTCTGTTTTTGCCTCGGAGCGCCGGATCCACGTCCATTTTGGATACTTCAAGATACTAACTACTGTATATACTGTGTGCAATACATGACCCCCTACCTGTAATGCTGGGTGAGTAGACTTTATTGCATCATCAGGGACATATCTATAGGTACATAAGGGGTAGAGCGGCACCACTCGACTACAGATAGTACTGCATGGGATGTAACCTGTAGCTACTGTGTGCAATACATGACCACTACCTGTAGTGCTGGGTGAGTAGACTGTATTGTATTGTCAGCCAAGTCAGGGATCCCTGAGATACGAAGAGGAGGACAATCCACAAACCCATCTGTACCCAAACCAGGGGCGGAAATAGGGACCACAGGCAGCGCCGGACAAGCTGAGTATATAGAAAGAGGAGCTCCACTACATATATACAGGGCATTACAGAGATTTAGCAGAGCTGAGTGAGCATACTGGTTTCTATAACTTATCACCAAATGGTACGTGTGGTATTACATATGATTGCAGTTGACGTAACCTACATTATCTGTACTCAGAGAATTATCACTGTGTTATCTGTTGTGTTACATTGGACTGCTGGTGACATCTAATGCTTTATCTGTACTAAGAGTGTGATAATTGTGTTATATGTGGTGTTACATAGGACTGCAGGGGACATCTACTACATTATCTGTACTCAGAGAGTTATCACTGTGTTATCTGTGGTGTTACATAGGACTTCATAGGACATCTATTCCCTTATCTGTACTCAGAGAGGTATCACTATGTTATCTATGGTGTTACATAGGACTGCAGGTGTCATCTACTACATTATCTGTACTCAGAGAGTTATCACTGTGTTATTTGTAGTGTTACATAGGACTGCAGGTGACATCTACATTATCTGTACTCAGAGAGTGATCAGTGTGTTATATTTTGGGTTTACATAGGATGGGGGGGGGCATTATCTTTATCGTATTAAAAGGAGTATCATGGGTTAATGGGGGTTTACCTAGGACTGCGGGTGCTTTTATCCATTTCGTATTTAGAGAGGTATCACTGTTTATTTGGTGTTACATGGACGCGGGACATCACATTTTTACTAGAGAGTTTCACTGTTTACTGGTGTTCATGGGACTGCAGGTGAATTTATTACATTATCTGTACTCAGAAGTATCATGGTTATTTGTTTTAATGGGATCGGGGACATCCCATTACTTACTAAAGAGTTATCACTGGGGTTAAGGGGTGTTACTCTCCCTCTCTATAAAACGTACTGAAATAAATTTTTTATCGGGGTTTCCGCGGGCACTTCCCCCGGCCCCCAAAATTTTTCCCCCCCTTATCCCCAAAAAGGGTTTTCCCGTCCTTTAAAAAACCTGCTGTCTGAAATAAGATGTGTATCACCCCGTCCCTCTTAAAAACACGCTGTACTGAAAATAAATGTGATATCAGCCCTTTCCCTTATAAAAATGCTGTACTGTAATAAATTTGATATAGCCCCCTTTATAACACGCTGTACTGTAAAAGAGTGATTTCAGCTCCTCTTATACACTGCTGTACTGTAATAAGTGGATATGGCCGCTCCTTTTATAACCTGCTGTACTGTAAAAAGATTATATCGCCGCCCCTCTTAAACACTGCTGAAATGTAAAAAGTGTGATATCGGCCGTCCCTTATAACACTGCTGTACTGTAATAAGATGGATATGGGGCCCCTCCCTTAAACATGCTGTACGTAAATAAGATTGATATAGCTCCTTTTATAACACCTGTTCGTAAAAAGTGTATATGGGCCGCTCCTCTTATAACAGCGTACTGTAATAAGATTTTGAAAAAGGGCCGCTCCTTTATAACGCTGCTGTACGGTAAAGATGTGATATGGGCCCCTCCTCTTATAACATGCTGTCGTAATAAATGTGATACACCCCTTTATAACACTGCTTACGTAATAAAGGGGATACGGCCGGTTCCTTTTATAACACTGCTGTACTTAAAAGATGATATCGCCGCTCCTTTTATAACACTGCTGACTGTAAAAAGATGTGATATCACTCCCTTATAAATGTGTCCTGTAATAAGATGAAAATTTGGGCCCTCCTCTTATAACATGCTGTATTTAAATAAGATGTGATATCAGCCCCTTTATAACATGCTGTCCCCTGAAAAATGATGGTAGGGCCGCTCCTCTTAACATGCGTCTGTTAATAAATGTAATCAGCTCCTTTATAACACTGCGTACTTAAAAAGAGTATAGGGCGCTCCTTTTAAAACCCTGTTTTATTTTTTATTTATAAAATATTAAAAATTTTAACATATCAAAAAGAAAAATATTAACAACGTAAACGGGTAGGGCAGCCACCCAGCAAAAATAAGAATTATAATAGCTTCATCTCAGAAAATATATAATCCAGTAGTCCTTTTTTACCTATAAAGAAAGGGAAAAAAAAAAGGCCCCAGATTGTTCAACACTTATGCCCCCGCTGGCCCAGGGTACGAAAACAAAAAACCCTAAAATCCCTCGCCAACTTGTCCCCAGCTGGCACTAACATATCCTCACTAAACATGACATAAAACAAAACCCCCCCACCCCTCCCCCTGCAAACCCCCCCACTACACAACACCCCCACTGACACACACTCACACACACACTGTTTTTTTTTGGTTTTTTTTTTTTGTTTTTTTTTTATTTTTTCTTTTTTATTTATTTTTTATTATTTTTTTTTTTTTTTTTTTTGTTTTTTCCCCTTTTTTTCCACTCCCCCCCCCCCCACCCCCCTCCCCCTCTACACACGCACGCACAGCATTATTCCTTGTCTTCACAAGGCTCACCTCCTGTAACAATTTACCCATAGAAAAAAAAAATTCCCTCAATCGGGGAAAAAAAACCAAATGCATCCCTGTCGGCGACCGGGCCCCCCATGACCCCTTGGCGGAGCCTTTCCCTCTGTCCATAGGGCCCTTTCCCCCCACCCACCTGACTGGGAAAACCACCCAAAGCCCAAACTTACTGAGCAGACCAACAGGAGAAAAAAAAAGGTTACCTCATTGCCGAGATGCCCCCCACAACACCTAACCAGAGTCCTTTCCCTTTTCCATCATGGGCTAAAAAAAAAAAAACAGGACATCTCCCCGAGAATTTAGAAGAAAAATCACAAAGCATGCCCGTCCGGGTTTCATTGGGACCCCATGCCCCCTTTTTTGGGGAGTCCCCTCTGTCCATCGTGGCCCAATGAAACCACCGAAACCCCCTCCCAACCTGACAAGAGCCACCTAACTCCCACCAAACTTCTAACTACTTACAAGAGAAAACACGACTACAACCTACAAACTCCGATCTACAAACTCTAGCAACAACATAAGCAATAAGCACAAAAAGGTCACATGCAGGGAAAACCCCGCCCCGGCCAGGCTCCCCCCCCACCCCCAAAGCAACCAACCAGCGCCCAAAAAAAGGCAGAAGGGCCTCCGATCAGTTACCTCAGGAAAGGGGGGGAAAGGGCCCCAAGGGACGGCCCCACACAGCCTCCCCCCCCAAACCCACAACCATTACACCGATTCCCCCACACGGGGCAACAAGTTCGGCACCTGCAAGCCCAAAACCACCATGGCCCAAAAGCAAAACAAAATACTACAAGTACATACACCACCCCATACCGGGATGCAGGTTTCTAGGCTAAGGCACCTCAAAAGTGAACCCCCTCCAAAGGGGCACCTTCCTGGGGCCCCAACCTTTCCCCCTCCAAGAGGCTTTTTCCCCAGGGAGCAGGATGTTCCTCCCAAACCTCCCCCTCAGGGGGGATTTTCCCTCCCAACGGACACTATACACCTGCACACCAAACCCCATGTCCCCAAACCCACTAAGCTTACAAAAGAGTGACCCGATCCGGCCCCCCCCAAGTTTTGAATGCCCATAGCCCATCGGGGTAGGAGGGGTTGGAAAGACCGCCCAGCTATGGAGGCCCCGAACCGTTTTATCCCCCCCTTTTTTGAAGGGACATGAAGCGGGAAGGGTCCATGTTTTCCCAGACCTACCAATTCCCCCCGGGACGCCCCTATCTTCGACTTTCCCCTTCAAGTACCCCCAAACATACACTTACCAGGGAGGCGCGCCGGGCCAAGCCCCCAAAAATTTTGGGGCCCCCCTCTCAGAATTCAAAGACAAACCCCCCCGAGGTCCCGGCCCGGGCAATCCCGAGTGCCGGGGCTTTGAAATGGGTCACGGGACCCGCGTTGAGTTGTCTCCTCGAAGCGTCCTGACCCCCACATTCCCAGACCCCCCAGCGGATCACCTTCAGAACCGGGTGTACGAAAGGGAGATTCCATGCAGCTCCTCAAGTCCTTCACTTCCCCCAGTCTCCCACCCCTGGAAAAAAAGGGCCGAAACCCAACCCCGGCAGGAGAGTACCCACAAGGGGGCCCTTGAAGCCAGAGGTTTCACATTAATTTTTAAAAAAGGGTTCATTAAGAACCCAGGGGGTTTGACCTTAGACAAACCCCAAAACCCCTCGACGGTAGCACCTCTCTCCTGACTAGGTTCAGCTTGCTCCCCCAAAACAGGCAGAAGAACAAGCCGTAGATCCTTGGGCCAAAAAGGCTCCGGCAAAGCGCAAAAACGCCCCCTGCCAATTTAATAAAACACGGGAGCAGGTACGTTTTGATCAGGGCAACCCTTTCCCCTTAAGGAAGGACCAGCCCTTCCACAGATTCACCTTCCGACGCCGTCCTTCGTCTGTCACCCAATTTATTTTGGGGTTTACCCCCCGGGCCGAATTCGAGCAGAATTTTTGCTGTTTCTGGGCCCTGGAGAGTCCCCGGGAGATCAAAACGGGTCTCCTTCTCCCAAACCCAGGGGTTCACATTTGTCCGGGTTGATCTTGGACCCGGACGCGGCTGAATAGCGTTCCACTTAGACTAACCAGCCTGCCTCCCCCCGGGGGGGACACAAAGAGGGCCCAAAATCGCCCGCGTACCTTCCACCCCAAGTGGCTTCCGGGGCCGAGGGGTTACCCCGCCCCGCCAATGGTCCATGATTGAGTCGCCTTAAAAAGGGATCAATCGCAACAATATAGCAAAGGGTCAAAGGGCATCCCTGCAAACCCCCGGGGACCCTACCCGAAAGGGCCCCGAAAAACCGTTCCCAAAGGGGGAAAGACCAGCCCCGGATAAAGAGCCTAAGCCAATCGACAAACCTCCGGCGCCCGATCCCGAAGGACAAACCGAGGTACTGTGTTAAACCCATCAAACGCTTTGGCCTGTCCGGGACAGCAGGACCCCTTCCAAAGACCAGCCCTCCCCCGCCCACTGCCCCCAGAAAACCAAGTGCGGCACCAAGGGTGCTGGGGCCCTGAACCGAGCAGTGTGGACTCCGAAAGGAAACCGGGGCGGAACTGCACCAGCCAATTAAACAGCACCTTTGCCAAAATTTCGGTCCGTGTTGAGAATGCTATGGGTCCCAGTTCTCAACACGCACGGACCCTTTACCCTTTGAAAGAAAAATCGGGGCGGACTCCTCATTTGAGCCGGAAGATACCGGGGGAAAAAGGCACTATTATCCGCGGTCAAGAGGGGAGCCAAGGTGTCCTTAAGGTCCGATAAAACTCTGTGTTAGGCCATCGGACCCGGCGATTTCTTGGAGAAAAGTCCCTCAATCGCTGCATCACTTCCTCTACCCTGTTTTTTTCCCCCCCAAAAACCCAAAGAGGGTCTACCCTTGCTGGGGAACGCTTCACCGGAACCCGAAGCCCCATCCCGGGGCCATTCCTTCTCCCCCAAAAGACAAAATAATAAGACCCGCGCCTCCAGGTCCCCGATCTGGGCCTGGGCGCGATCCCGTACTTCGACAAACCCGCACCCCAACTGAAACTACTTTTTAACTTACAGCTCTTTAAAGGGGCCCGGGGAGCGGAATTTACCGAAATCCGTTTAAAAAACCCAAAATCGAATGTCACATACTGGGATTTCTTTAAAGGGGAGATTTTCCCCCGGGGACCCTCCGGTCCCCCCAGCCGAGACAAGCTGTTCGAGTTCCTCCTCAGGGCCCCGATAAGGGGATACCTGTTCAGGGGGCCCGAGGCTCGAGGCTGGGGGAAGAACCGCGGCCCGTTTTTGAAAGATTCACCCCCAATCCGACTTAAAAGCTACAAAGGGGCCCGGAAGGAACCTGGGGTCTAAGAAATCCCTCGAAAGATTGTTGACCTCCGCTTTTCCGGAAGTCGATTTAGCCTCCAATATCCTTACCCATCCCCAGGGGTTTTTGAAACATTCGGAAAAAAAAAATGAACATGATCCAGAACTCCCCCTAAACCCCGAAATTGGGAAAACAGAGTCCCCCCCCTTTAAAAAAAACCTATCTATCCGGATTACGTTACCTCTGAAAAAGGGAAACCCCGTGAATGGAGGGCCCCAAAGTGGGCATCTACCAGGCGAGCGTCCCTGCTATTCTATTTAGTGCAGTACTTCTAAGCCCGCTGACTCCGGGACCCCCCTGTCCTCGGGCCTTACGAGGTGTTGAAATTCCCCGAAAATCACCTGCGGCTTGTGAAAAATGGGGGTTGATCCTCTGAACAGATTTTTTCCGCTCCCCCCAACTGCAGGCCATAGATATAATTAAAACGGAGTTCTGTCGTTCGATACGTCGGGACCAGGGACCTCCCCATTTCGAGTTCAATCACCCTCGGGACTTTACCGGTGCGGTGAAAAAGGACCCCCACCCCCCTAACGGGGCCCTTGCAAGGGACCAAAAAGAAGGCCGGGCCTCCCCTTCCCTTGGCCTTTGCTTTTTGGGCCCAGGTGTCCCCCAACCTGGTCTCCTCAAAAAAATATGTCGGCTTTAACCCGCCGGAAAATCCAAGCCGCAAAAACCCTTTCCTCATCTACTTAATGCTGGCCACTTAATAGGGCCCGTCAAGGGGGGGGGTACCATCTTTGGGGATTGAAACCACTGCCCTAGTAACCGGGAAAAAAGAAAAAAAAAATATTACGCAGTTCTGCAAATTTTACGGTATAAAATTCCTACACAACCCTCCATGTTACTTTTTTTTTAGTTTTTGTTTTTAACTTTCTCTTCAGAACCCGAAGAGTCCCTATTATAATTTTCTTTAGGCACTGTGAGGAATCCATCGATCTTCCCCCCCCCGGACAACCACTCCCCCGGCCCGTCCCCCCCCCCCCCTGCAGTGACCGTACCGCAAGGAGAGGGGTCGGCGCCCCCCCGGTGGCTCCCCCGTCCTTCCCCTTTTTCCTGCGGGGCCTTAAAACTGTTGAGAGAGTCCCGAAAAGGGGGTGGTTTTGACTTCCTTTGGGTTTTTTTACGGGGGAGCAAGAAAGTGACCTCTTCCCTACGCCTGTTTTTTTTACTTGGTCCTCTTTTTTCCTTTTGTGCTTCCTTTTGAACCTTTCCCCCCTCGGTACATCACCCCGGGAGGACTCGGGGGAAAAACACCTTCCCCCCCACCCCCCCTTCCCCTTGCTTAGCCACTTCACCAGGGTCCCCCGCTGCTGGGGTCTGGTTTTCCCAAACAGGGCCCGAGGATGCACCCGCCCCCAGGGCCCAGAGCCGGGCATCCATCCGCTCCCGCTTTCTCCCCGCCTGTCCAGGCGAGCTGCCCAGGACACCAGACTTCCCTCCCGACCCCACGGCCCTAGTTCCCCCCCGCTGTTTCCCTTCCCCCCCCGAGGCAGCCTCCAGGGCCACCTGTCAGAGGGGGACTCACGACATGGAAGGACCCGACAGTGGCTAAACGCATGGCCCAATTCCCCACAAATGGGGACAATGCTGTTACAGTAGGCAAGATGCCCCTCCCCACCGCACAAGGCGCACTTTACCACCTTGCACCGGCGCTGAAAAAAGGTCGCACTCCCGCACCGTAGCACACTTCGGTGCCCTTGATAGAAAACCTGGGTCCTATTCTGCCCCAAGGCGGCCCCATGGTATTGGGGCAACCCTACTACCGGGAAAGATTGGTTTTACCCCCAAAAGTCCGGCTCCGGGGCCAAATGCCAAATTATCCCTGTTCTTTTGGGCATATCACTACCTCGCCATAGCTCCTAGCCAGGTCATGAGTCTACCAAAAGGACTGTTACGGTCAACACGGTCCTTTCTTGCTTGATTCTGGCAGACAGTGTTTCAATTAAAGTCTCCCAGAGGGGGCCCTCTTCTTTAGTCAAAGTTCGCCCCAGAAGAGTTCCACCCCCCGTGCGAACAAAGTATTCGAACTCGGGGTTCCCCTAGGGTGTATAGGGCGAAGATATCCCCCCCCGAACTCCATCCCCAGGAGCAGCTCAACACCTTCGCTCTAGTGGCATGCATCTCGGCCCTCCCCTTTAAAAAGGAACCCCGTTCCCCACGGGGGCTATCCGGCCCTTTGTGGGAAGCGCCCAACCCCTTTCCCCCCCACTTGGTTCTCTCGGAAAGCCCTAGACCCGTCCCCCCAAAGAAAAAAGACAGGTCAACCTCCTTACCTTACTTGGATTGGGACTCCTCCTCCCTAAAGCCTCCAGAACTGCCGTTGCAAAGCGCCGTCCCCAGAGCTGAGACGGGGATGAGGACCCCCCCCCCCCCCCTGGCCACATTGAAACTCTAGACCCGATTCCCCGAGAGGGAGGAGCCCCCGGGCCCCCACTATACCCGCTACCTCCTTATCCACAATGTTCGCCCCAGTCCCCGCAGAGTCCCACACCCCCACACTCCCGCTTCCCCCCCGGGACCCCCCACATTCACCCTACACCGGGCCCGGGATCTGTGGTTGGGGCCGGGGTTTTCTGGCTTAGCCGGCATAGCCGGCCCGGGTGGGCCCGGGTGGTCGGCTGGCTGCTTGCTGGCATAGTGGTGCGGGGACAGCGGTGCTGGAACAGCTGGTGGGAAAAGCTGGGTGAGTGGTACTGGTTTTGGGTGGCGCTGGTACAGCTGGGGGTTGGTGGTATGGTGGGCCCGGTCGGGTGCGGTCTGGCGGGAAACTTGTGCTGGTACAGCGGTCTGGCGGCTGGCGTGGTCGCTGGGGCTGGTGCTGGTTCTGGGGGTAGCAGTACAGCTGGTGCTGGTTTAAACTGGGCTGCATGGCCGTATGGCCGGGGCTGGGGGCTGTACCATTTTGCTCGCATGTCCCGACCGGGCGACGCTTCCGCATCATCAGGGCCATGCCCCCCCCTTGCTCACCGCCATCCGGGCATGCCAGATGCCCCTCCGCAGGAAAACCTTTCCGCCCCTCCCTCTCAAGGCGATCACCTTCATCCGTGCCCTTTTCCGCACCTTCCTGTAGGGGAGTAAACCCTTCCATTTTATCGGGTTTTCTCTGACCAACTTTATAAAAGTGAATTGCCCTTTGCCCCACGATCCCTTTTTGGAGGGCGCCCCCACCACTCTCCGACCTTTCCCCACCCAAGACCCACTTTAACTGGGGATCGGCTGCGTTTCGGGTTTCCCCCCGCTTGCGCACCCTTTCAGCCTCCGCAGGGTTGAAGTAGGACCAAATACTAACTTTGGGAGCCTGTCTTTTTCTTTTCTTTTTTTTTTCTTCTTTTCTCCTTCTCTCTTTGCCCTTTTTCTTCCTTGGGGAATTCCTCATCACCCAAAACGAACCCCCGCATACGGACGGGCGGGGGATCCAAAAAATCATTGCCTTGATGGTCCTTCTCCCGAACCACATGTCACTGCCCCACCAACCCCTTCCGAGGGGGGGAGGGCAGTGCGAGCCAGGGAGCGGCCCAGATTCCAGGGTTGTTCCATTGGTGCTTCATTGATGCTGCTGGAGACGCCACGAGGACGGGGTTTCAGGGGGGCGGAAATGCCCCCCGGTGTTTCACCCCCATCAAAGAAATCTTTTATCCCCTCCTCCTCAAACCCCTTTTCCCTTCTTAGAAAGGGCTTTTTTCTTACTTTTTATAAAAAGCCCTGCACCACCACTATCTTTTTTCTTTTTTGCCCTTATTGCCTCCAGGTCTCTGCCAAATTCCCCCATCACTTCTTGATAGGGCCAGCCGATGGGGGCACATTTCCCGTTTTTGCCCCGCAAGTTAGATCTTTTTTCCCGCACTTCAGCGGGGGCCCGCACTTCTGGTGCGGAGTGTCTCGGGGGTTCGGGAGGTGAAACGCTCAGAAGCCTCCCCCTCCCGCCACTCGCCCCACACCTGCTCTGCCCTGCTTTTCTCAAGCGCCTGCTGCGCTTGTATCTTCTGCAGCTTAACAGCTGATTCCTCCGCCGCACCCGCGAGACCCGCCGCATCAGCCACGGGACCCTCCGCATCAGCCACGGGACCCTCCGCATCGGCCGTACCCACAGCCGCGAGTCCTGCCCGATCTCAGCTGCAACTTTTTCGGAGCTGAGCGCTCCATTCCGCCCGCACCTCCCCGGGGATCTGCCACCTCCCCGGGAGGGCTACTCGTCACACGGCTCTTTAACACTGTCCTCTATGCAGTCTATACAGTCTGTGCACCGCTGCAAGTAACTTACACAGAGTCTCCACACACGCCGACACACGATCTCGCTGCAGCCTCTAGCTCCGCCCACTGACTTCCGACTCCTCCCGCTTCTAACACTGCTGTACTGTAATAAGATGTGATATCGGCCTCTCCCCTTATAATGCTGCTGTACTGTAATAAGATGTGATATCGGCCGCTCCTCTTATAACACTGCTGTACTGTAATAAGATGTGATATCGGCCGCTCCTCTTATAACGCTGCTGTACTGTAATAAGATGTGATATCGGCCGCTCCTCTTATAACGCTGCTGTACTGTAATAAGATGTGATATCGGCCGCTCCTCTTATAACACTGCTGTACTGTAATAAGATGTGATATCGGCCGCTCCTCTTATAACACTGCTGTACTGTAATAAGATGTGATATCGGCCGCTCCTCTTATAACACTGCTGTACTGTAATAAGATGTGATATCGGCCGCTCCTCTTATAACACTGCTGTACTGTAATAAGATGTGATATCGGCCGCTCCTCTTATAACACTGCTGTACTGTAATAAGATGTGATATCGGCCGCTCCTCTTATAACGCTGCTGTACTGTAATAAGATGTGATATCAGCTCCTCTTATAACACTGCTGTACTGTAATAAGATGTGATATCGGCCGCTCCTCTTATAACGCTGCTGTACTGTAATAAGATGTGATATCGGCCGCTCCTCTTATAACACTGCTGTACTGTAATAAGATGTGATATCGGCCGCTCCTCTTATAACGCTGCTGTACTGTAATAAGATGTGATATCGGCCGCTCCTCTTATAACGCTGCTGTACTGTAATAAGATGTGATATCGGCCGCTCCTCTTATAACACTGCTGTACTGTAATAAGATGTGATATCAGCTCCTCTTATAACACTGCTGTACTGTAATAAGATGTGATATCGGCCGCTCCTCTTATAACACTGCTGTACTGTAATAAGATGTGATATCGGCCGCTCCTCTTATAACGCTGCTGTACTGTAATAAGATGTGATATCGGCCGCTCCTCTTATAACACTGCTGTACTGTAATAAGATGTGATATCGGCCGCTCCTCTTATAACGCTGCTGTACTGTAATAAGATGGGACTGATATCTGTCTGGTCATTGGTTGCTGCAGTGATTGTCTCGTAAGTCAGTGGAGAAAGGAAAGGGTTAATTTTATCAGTTTTGTCTTTACATAACATCTACTGTAGTATGTAAGTAACAATGTATCAAATCAGCAGGTGACTTGTCTTGTAGAACCAGAGGGGGCGCCATAGAGAGGATAAACAGCTGTTATAGAGGACAGAGGCGGACACTGACCGCTCAGGCGACAGCACTGCAGAAATACGTCCGGACGGTGGAGCAGGCGCCGTGTACAAACCAACATATAGCAGAATAGTATAGCAGAATAGTATAGCAGAAGTACAAAGATGTCTGTTGATTGCCTGCATATATCTCATATATCTGCCCCTCCTGTGTATCTATATTTCCCTATACCTATCATATTTCTGCCTCTCCCCCCCCCCCGTATATATTATTTATCTGCCCCCTCCCAGATGTAGCTGTACCATCCCCCTCTTTCTATGTCTAGGGATCACATACTACCACTGTAAAAGAGCAAATATCCCCATACTCTTACTAACCAAACCAGTGTACCAAGATCAGTATTATCAATGATACTTCCTTACAACGACCATATTGTATAATACCGCCACAGCCTGTCCACATATCACCACTACATAGTGGCTGAATGATACCTTCATACTGTTTCTGAATATAAACCATTACAGTACTACCAGTACAGGGACAGTATAGAGGTTGATACCAGTTTTATACAGGCGCTCTGCAGACATATATTACCGCCATACAGTAACCATTTGGGAGTGGACACCATTTGTGCACAGGCTGTGCAGACATATATTACCACCATATGATGTCCATTTGGGAGTAGACACCATTTGTGCACAGGCTGTGCAGACATATATTACCACCATATGATGACCATTTGGGAGTAGACACCATTTGTGCACAGGCTGTGCAGACATATATTACCACCATATGATGACCATTTGGGAGTAGACACCATTTGTGCACAGGCTGTGCAGACATATATTACCACCATATGATGTCCATTTGTGAGTAGACACCATTTGTGCACAGGCTGTGCAGACAAATATTACCACCATATGATGACCATTTGGGAGTAGACACCATTTTGTCACAGGCTGTGCGGGACTTATTCCACCAAAAGATGACCATTTGGGAGTAGACACCATTTGTGCACAGGCTGTGCAGACATATATTACCACCATATGATGTCCATTTGTCCATTTGGGAGTAGACACCGGCTGTGCACAGGCTCTGCAGACATATGCATGATTACAGTGCAGTTACATTCAGTGACTCACAGGAGACGTCTTCTCTGACTGGAGATGTTTTCTTTCTCTTTTCTTCTTCATCCAGTCCAGACCGCCATGATGATTTTTCCAGCACTTCCCTTCTTGTACCTACATATAAATACCCCATGCGGTGATAGGTGGAGATGAGAGGTTTATGGGGTGATATGTGGAAAGCAGGGGGCAATGGGGTAATAGGTGGGGGTTGTATTTGTGCTGGCACTAGGCCACATAACACAGATATGGGGTCGTGAGGGAATGTACAGGCCCCAGGTTACAGGCACAGTCTTCTGTGGGGAGATAGGAAACCAACCCCCTGGATGTTGTGGCTGTGGCCTGTACCACTGGGATCATACTGTGTCATACTGCCTGAATTCCATCCCCATCACCCCCTAGAATATCAGTGACGACCTTCAGGGCGTGCAGAGAATTTTAATTTGTTTGTAGTGATTTTTTTTCTACAGGTTTTCCTTTTGGAATAGGTTGGATTTATTGGACTACGTCGGACCAGCATTGGATCCATTTCTTTAATAAAGTGGTCAATGAGGGCTGGTGTTGGGGAGTGTTTATCTAAATTAAGTTGTTTTTTTTCCTGTTGTGTCTGTGAAGGAATTTTTTTACAGTTTTCTTTTACAGTATTAGTAATGGGGGTGTCTAAAAGATGCTGTCTCCTGTTACCCAAGGCTTACATGAATCCATTGTCACTATTAACCCAGTACATAATGCATAAGGGGTAATGGGAAGAGCTGGGATACCAACAGAGACAAATCATCTAATGTGATGGTTTGCTTCTGAGGCTGCAGGTATTTTTTAGGGTGGGAAGGGACCAATATCCATGGATCTTCCCATACTGATAGTATCAGTATACAGCTGCCGGTTTCACCTTGGCTAGTAATGAAAAAATGGGGCACTCCAGCACTGCCCTACTTGTGCCTATGTATAAATACCCCATTCAGCAATAGGTGGAGATGAGGGGTTTATGGGGTGATAGGTGGAAAGGATGGGGCTATGGCATGAGAGGTGGAGGGGGGGGGGATTGTATTTGAGTTAGCACAGTTATGGGGAAAGAAGAGAAGGCACAGGCCACAGCTTACAGGCACAATCTCCTGAGGGGAGACATAACACCAACCCCTTGAAGATTGTGGCTGTGGTCTGTACCACTGGGATCATACTGTGCGGCCTGAATTCCGTCGCCATCACCTCCAGAAGATCAGTGATGAATGGAATGGAGAGAAAGTTTAGAACTGTAATTTTTTTGTAGTGATTTTTTTTTTCTACAGGTTTTCCTTCTGGACTAGGTTGGATTCATTGGACTATGTTGGTCCAGCATTGGATCCATTTCATTAATAAAATGGTCAACGAGGGCTGGTGTTGGGGAGTGTTTATCTAAATTAAGTGGTTTTTTTTTCTTGTTGTGTCAGTGAAGAATTTTTTTACAGTTTTTTTTTATTTTTTTTACAGTATTAGTAATGGAGGTGTCTAAAAGATGCTGTCTCCTGTTACCCAAGGCTTACATGAATCCATTGTCACTATTAACCCAGTACATAATGCACCAGGGGTACTGGAAAGAGCTAGGATATCATCAGAGACAAACCATCTAATGTGATGGTTTGCTTCTGGGGCTGCTGGTATTTTTAAGGTGGGAAGGGACCAATATCCACGGACCGTCCCATCCGGATAGTATAAATATACAGCTGTCAGTTTCACCTTGGCTGGTAATGAAAAAAGGGAGGACCCCATGTTGTTTTCGTTTTATCATTCCCCTTAATGACCACAATACATCTTTTGTAGATGGGCCAAAAATAAGCTGGCATCAGTGTCCTGGATGAAGCAAGTGGACACACCTCAAATCCAAGGTATTTAACCTCTTAGATGCCACAATGAATAGTGACCATTGCAAGTAAGTGGTTTTTGAGGGAAAAGATTCCCTTTCACATCCCATTGGCACCTCCTTTGATGTGTTTCCAGGGAGTCTATAGGTAAATATGGTTGTTGGGGATCTTGTAAAGACTTTTAGATCTCACTTCTGTGTCTGCTTCTTTGGAACTGCCAGACATAGGCCCCGATAGGATGTTGGGCAGTGTTTCAATGTAATAATAAATACAGATCTCAAAAAGTTGGTTTCACCCTCACATTTATGTTTAAATTTGTATTTTTCTTTTCAGGGAAAACAAAGAAGATTACCCAAAAGAGACATGGAAACCTTAAAAAAACTTTTTTTGAAAAAAAAAAATTTGAGATTCTTGTTCAATGTTTGACAAAAATGTTTTTAACCCCCCCCGATTTCAACGGGACCTCGTGCAGGGGTTCCCAACCCATTATTACCTTCGTTTGTGTCCAATTCAGATTTCTTTGGGGCCTAGACCTCAATAAACCAGAGAGAAAAAAAACACCGCTTATAGCTACTCACTGATCTAGCAATGTGGAGTGGGGGAGTGCAAAAAAAAAAAAAGGAGGATCATCCCCCTAGAATATTACACTTTGATACAAAGTAAAAATGTCAGTGCCCGGCTTGATCACGGGGAATGTGGGTCCTCAAAAAAAACACAGACAAATGTATAACCCGTGGGGCAAAAGTGAGGACCCCCTAAATGACCACAAAAGTGGGACCCCCTAAGTGTCAATTAAATGTGTGCCCCGGGTTTTTCCAGGGGAATGTGGTTCCTCAAATTTAAACAGACTCAAAGTTTTAAGTGGGGACAAAAGTGGGACACCCTTAAGTGACCACAAAAAAGTGAGAACACCCCTAAGTGACACAATGTAAAGTAGTCAGTGCCCGGCTTGTATCACCAGGGGGATGGGGGTGTCCTCAAAATAACACAGACATAAATGTCTAAAACAATGGTTGACAAAAGTGAGGGACCACCGCTAAGAGACAACAAAATGAGGCACCTAGAGACAGTTGAAAGTGAGGACACAGCTAAGAGACAGCAAAAGTTGAGGACCACCCCCAAGTGACCGAAAAGTGAGGTCACCCCTAAGGGTAAACAAAGTGAGTTAACGCCTAGGGATTACAAAAGTGCGGACACCTAAGTGACCAACAAAAAGTGAGTACACCCCTAAGTGACACAAAAAGGGAAAAAGACTCCCCTAAGTGACCACAAAGTGAGTACAACCCTAAGGGATAAAACCAATGTGAGTACACACCTAAGTGAAACAAAAGTGAGTGGAGATACTCCCTAAGGGATAACAAAAGTGAGGGACACCCCTAAAGTGACAAATGGACAATTTTTACCCATTTTTTTCGGCCATTTTTTCCTCCATCTTGTCATGTGGCTCATTAGTGTTACAAGGTGTCAGATGTGAACAGGGAGCAGGTTTATTAAATTTGGTGTTTTCGCTCTCACACTTGTCACTGGAAGTTCAGCAGGCTCTTATGTACAAACAAACTGTGATATGTGAAAAAAAGAATTGTTGCTCTACATAAAGACCTAGGCTGTAAGAAGATTTCCAACACCATGAAATGAGGTACAACGCGGTGGCTAAGACGATATAGTGGCTTAACAAGACAGATTCCTCTCAGAACAGGCCTCGCCATGGTCGACCAAAAAAGCAGAGTTCGCATGTGCAGTGGATATCAGAGATGAGAGTGCCAGCCTTGTGTGAGGTTACTGGGGTGGGGGGTGAGGCGCGGGGTCAGGCCTTTCAGTGCTCAGACCATACGCCACACACTGCGCACATTGGTCTACATGGCTGTCGTCCCAGAAGGAAGCTTTTTCTAAAGATAAAGCACAAGAAAACCCAAAATTTGCTGAAGACAAGCAGACTAAGGGCATGGATTACTGCAACAGTGTCCTGTGCTCTGATGATACAAAAAGAAACTTATTTATACATCACATGGTGTCAAGCGTGTGTGGCGGCAACCAGGTGAGGAGTACATAGACAAGTGTGTCTGCCTACAGTCAAGTATGGTGATGGGGAGGAGTGTCATGGTTTGGGACTGCATGAGTGCTGCTGGCTATGGGGAGCTACAGTTCATTGAGGAAACCATGAATGCGCCAAATGTACTGTGCCATCTGTGAGCAGAGCATGATCCCCTACCTTCTGGGCCGCACGGGGCTGTATCCAACATGATAAGAGCCCCAAAACACTCTCAAAGACCCCCATACCTTGCTAAAGAGAATGAGGGTAAGGGTTGCTGGACTGGCCAAGCGTCTCAGACCAAACCCTGGCGAGCATCTGTCGGGCCGCCTCAAACAGAAGCGGTGGAGGAGCGCAAGATCGTTTACCATCCACAGCTCCTTGATGTGTCTTGGAGGAGGGAAGAGGGATTCCAGTGGCTGCAACCTGTGACGCTCCAGTGACCTTCATACCCAAGAGAGTTAAGGCAGCGCTGGAAAATAATGGCGGCCACACAAAAATTTCCTCACTTTTGTTGTCAACTAGAGGTGTACTCACTTTTGTTGCCAGCACATTGATGTCTGTGTTGAGTTATTTTGAGGACACCACATCCCCCTGTGATACAAGCCAGGCACTGACTACTTTACATGGTATCAAAGTGTCAGATCTTCAGTGTTGTCCCATGGAAAGATAGAATACACTATATACATACATACATGTGAGGGGTGTACTCAGTTTTCTGAGATACTTCAAGTAATGTGTTGTATTATATTATATGAACAATCAAATAATCACATGTTTAAGTGCCCTACTGGACTAAAAAAATAATGATAAAAAAAATTATAAAAAGAAAGGTTTATCCGAGAGTTTAATGATATCATAGAACACTATAAACAGCATTGATATTGAAAAGTAAAGATATTCCACCACCTTCATGTGTTTCTTTTCTTTTATTTTGCCTCTTTAGTCATCTATCATGAGATTCACTTTGTACAGTGTAACTTTCTGCTTGTGGGAGGGTCAGTAGTTCTCCATCATTTCTTTCCTACAAGTTCCAGAATCCATAGCAGTTATAATCTAAGACTTCTCTGCACCTGCCCCCAATCCTCCTAACACTGTCAAGCCCTGCACTGTTCACCCTTACATCATCATTCTCAGACATGTATAGCTCATGCCCCTGCATCTTTGCTCCAGTTGACTTCCTGGTTGCCCGCAGCAGGCTGTGTGTAATACAGTGCACCAATCAGTTTGTAACATGGTAAAAACGTTCTGTCCTCATCCTATAATTTTTGTGAATACATTTACAAAGGGGTAAATATATATATATAATATTATAAATATATATAATTTTATATATATATATATAGATAAAATTTGGTTTATATATTTCTATTTACATGCTGTACATCCCCAACAGAAGGCTCACAGCTATCCCATCAATGTAACACTGATTGTTTTCCTGTATACTGGATAGCCTATTTAGTATCCAAGGAAGGTGGGTGACATCACATCCCCCATAGTAATCCGTTTTTGATCATGGGGAAGCTGTGTGCCTGCTATAGGGGATGTGGCATCGTCACTGCACCCAGTGATGTCAGGGCAGCATCTCATGACACTTTATCCTGGCACCACTATTATATAGAGCAATATATAGACTTTTTTCTGACTGCTGCTGGATGATCTCATAGGTTCTAATGCACATTCAGCCAATTAATCATTGCAAGTCTTCTGACCAGTTGAAAAAGTCTATTTAGCAAAAGTATCAAAAAGCCATCTACTCCTATGAGAAGAATTAAAAACAGTGCACAATAATGAATGCAGCTAGACTCCAGCAGCTAGCAGTGATGAGTCACTATGTACACATAGTTATCACTGTATGTCTCCACAGCTCTGTACTTGAATGATTACATTCTTGTTGGCACCTCTGTCTATATAGTGACTGATGATTCACTAGAGGCAGCCAGATCTTTCTCTTCTCAGGTCACACCCACTATAGGGGAGTGGTTCTGGGCTGAGCCTGGCTTCAAAGCATACACTCTGAGGTATGGCAAAACGTCCATTGAAGCCATGTGATTAATGGACGTCACATGGTTTGCAGGAAGTAGGTGAGTAAAGGGCCCTCTGTCTGGTTTTGCAAAGCAGAATAGGTAAATAGTTTGTAATGAGTATCAATTACAAAGTTCAGTATAATTAAGTTGTGAGCTCTATAACAAATAAAAAGATTCTGGAGAACCCCTTTCATTAAAAAGAAATCCCAAGTAAGATACGCTACTCACAAAAAATAGAGATATTTGGCTTCTGGTTGAAATTTGAGGATGAACCTAAAATTCTGTGTATTCAGACCTCTGCTAATTAGATAAACAATCTCCTGCTCTGAGGTCCAAAGAATCTTGTGAGCTGAAGTAAACAGTAGTAATTAGTGTCTTTTGTTTGAAAGATCAGATAACACACAAGCTCTCAGGCTGTTGGCAGTTCTTTGATGATGTCACTCCCTGCTATCAGATAAAACAAACAGCAGAGGGAGAACAAACAAACAGGTCGGTCACTGGAGAAACCTGAAAACCCTTAGGAGGTGATAAAATCATTTGTAGCTCCTCAACAACAAAAAAAGAGAAAAAAACAATATATTTGGAAAACATCTTCATTTAATGTTCCCTACATGTAGAAAACTAATCTTTGTAGTGAGACAACCCCTTTAAAGGATCAATGGGAATTTGGATTAAAACATCGTCCTCATCCTGCTGTTCACATTGTGACATCATGAGACCAAGACAACACCTTACAATTTATCAACAGGAGCTCGCCATTGCCTGGCTTCAAACAGAAGGCTCTCAGACAGAAGTGGCCACTGAGCTTAAAGTGTCACAAAGTGTCATCAGCAAAACATAACAAATTAGCAAAACAAAAGTGGCAGAATTACTGTTTTTTTCCAGAGGTGTTAAAAGATAATCAATAAGCTATATGTACCCCAAAATTATACCATTAAAAGATAAAGTTGGTATTAAGAGAATGGAGCCTTCAAATGGCTCTATTAACAGAAAAAAAATAATTTATGTAATGCTATGATGAACAAAGATAAATTGCTTGGTATTTAAGGGGTTAAAAAAAATATTAAAAAAGAAAAACTTCACTATTCCCCACTTTTTCATAACCAGCCAAGGTATAACCAGCAGCTGCAGCCCAATGCTATCAGGATTGGAAGGTCCATGGATATTGGACACTTCTCACCCTAAAAATATCAGACCACAAATGCAGAAGAAGCAGACCATCATATTAGAGGGTCCACTTCAGATAGTAACTCAGCACGTCCCAGTACTCCTGGTGTATTAGGTATTGCGGTGTTAGTGTTAGATGTGGTTGAAAAGAAACAATGCTGGCCCCAGCGATAGTAATAGAGAGGCGTCTGTCAGACACCTCCATTACTAAGAATGGAAAAAAATGTAAAAAGATATATATATATATATATATAATAGATATATATATATATATATATATATATATATATATACATATATATATATATATATGTATGTATATGTGTATATATATATATATATATATAATATTAAAAAATTTTATGGGGTTTTTATAGGATTTATTATTAAATTTTAAAATTTTAAAATTTTAATACTTATATATTAAAAATTAAAAATTGGGTTTTGATTTTATTTGTTTTAAAAAGGGTTTAAATTACGTTTAAAAATCCCCGGGCCCCAACAAAGTTAACAAAAACTGTGTTTAAGTACAGTATATACAGCGGTTACAGATAACCTGGGAGTGTAATTAATCTAGAGGATACAGTTATACACAGGGGAACTAATTTAAAACCTGGGAGGGTAAGTACCCCCTAAAATAACAAAAAAAAATACAGAGGTATACAGATAACCCCCGGGGGTTAAGTAATAAAAGGAAAGTAAACAAATAAAAGGATTTTAAAAAAAAAAAAACCCCCGGAGAAAAAATGGGGGCCCAAAAATGCAAAAAGGGGGGGGGTAAAAAATAAAGAATACCCGGTAACCCCTTGCATGGGTATAAAAGTTGTTTTTTTAAAAAAAAAACAAGGGGGGGAGGAACCTTGGGAAAAGGGCCCTTTTTTTTTCCATTGGGCAAAATCAAGGGGATTGCCCGGGGGGGCCCCCAAGTATAGGGGGCCCCATTATGTAGCCCGGAAAAAAAAGAAAACCCTTTTCCTTGGGTGTTATTTAAAGGGGTTTGGTTTTTTTTTTTTTTAAAAACTAAAGTTTAAAAACCAGGGGGTGGGGAAAGGTTGCCTTCCAAAAGTTTTCTCCAATTTCTTTTAAATGGGGGGGGCTCGGGGTCCCGGAATTTTGGTTTTGAAGGGCCAAAAAAACTTTGGGCCCCGGGGATAACCTGTTAAAAAAAATCGCAGGGGGGATAAACATAAAAGGGGGTGACAGAGGGGCCTTGAATTTTTACTTTTAACCTTTAAAGTCCCAGCGCAAACCCAAAGCAAGCCCTTCGTGTGGGGAAGGGAAGTTTTCCCCCCCCCTTTTTTTTTTTTTGGTTTTTAAAACTGTGTTTGGAAAAACGACATTTCCCATGGGTTTAAAGGAAAGGCCGGAAAAAAAAAAAACCTTTGGGCAGTTTCTGTTTTTTAAAAAAAAATATATTAGGGAAAATGGGCTGAAAATTTGTTTAATTAAATCAAAAGGTTGGGAAAGGTAAAAAAAACCGAAAATAAATTTCAAATTATAAGTGTAGAATAGGCCAAAATGGGGGGTGGGGGATGGGGGCAAAAGGGGGGGGGGGGGGGGGGGAGGGGGGGGGGGGGGGGGGGGGGGGGGGGGGGGGGGGGGGGGGGGGGGGGGGGGGGTGGGGGGGGAGGGGGAAAGGGGTCATTTAAACCTTTAGAAAAAAGAAAGGGTCGTTTCCTAGCGGGGTTTTAAAATGACGGTGCGGAAAACCCCCCGGTTTACAAAAACCCCGTCCCCCAAAAAAAACCCTTATAAAAAACAAAATCCCCAAACCCCCCTTTAAAAAGAAACCGGGCCTTTAAAAAATTACCCCATTGGGGGCCGGGTTTTGATGAAAGGGGGGCTTGTCCAAAAGATACATTTAAAACCTGGCCAAAACCTTTGCACACCTTAAATTTTAAAAAAAGGGCCCCCGCGCCCCACCACAAGGGGTATTTCCGGGGACCTTTGGGTCCCTTCCCACCATTTTTTTAAAAATTTAAAACTCCCCAAAAAAAAAAAACACAAACAGAAAAAGCAAATTCCACCAAGGTTCGTAGTTTTTTTTTTGGGGAAAAAACTTTCCCCAGGGGCCCCTTTTTCTTTGGGGGGCCCCGGGGAATCCTATTGGGCCCCTGGAAAAATGGTGCCCTATTTAAAAATTCTATTTTCCCCTTAGGTTAAATTTAACCAAAATCCCGGATCTGAAAACGTTGAGTTCTTTACCCCCAAAAAATAAAACCCCTTTAAACCCCCCCCCCTTGTTTTTTTCCCCCCCCCCCTCTTCCCCCCGTTTTTGGGGGGGGCCCCCCCCCCTTTTTGGGGGGGCCCCCCCCCGTTTTCACTTTCCCCCGGGGGGATTCCCCCCCGGCCAATTTTTTCCCCCCCCCCCCGCCCCCCCTCAGGCGGCGGGGCCTTTAAATAAAAATTTTACCCAAAAAGGGGGGAGAGGTTTTTCGGGACCTTTTGGGGGGACCCAGAAACCCGCTCTTAGGGGGAGCAGCCCCGGGGCCCGAGCGGCCGCTCCCAACACCGCCCGAAAGGTTACCCCTGGGTTTTAAAGCGGGGGAACAGGGGGATTGTCCCTCCCCCCCCCCCACTCCCTTCCCATGGGTATTTTTTTACGGCGCCCGGGGGCGCCCTAATCGGTCAAAGGGAGGGGGGTACGGCCGCAGGGGGGGTTAGGCGGTCGCGGGGGGTACGGCGGGGGTCTGTCCCCTTTTCCCTCCCGCCCGGGGTGGGGAAAAAAAAGGGGGCGGGGATGGGAAGGGCGGGTTTGGGGAAGGGGGGGGGGCCTTTTGGGGTAAGGGTGGTTTTATTATTTAATTTTTGTTTTGAAAAGGGGGGAAAACTTCCTGGAAAACAGGAAAAATGGGGGAAATTACCTCAACAAGGGGGGGGGGGGGACTCCTGGCAAAAAAAGGGGGACACCGGGAAAAAGTTTTGGGGATACCCCCTTTAAAAACGAGGGGGCCAAACTAAAACCCGGGGGCAAAAAAAGGCGGGGGGAAAAAATAATTTGGGACAAAAAATTTTCCAGGGGGGCCGAGGGGGGGAAATCTTTCAAAGGGGGAACAAAAAGGGGGACTTAAAAAAAAAAACCCCGGGGCGAAGGGGAAAATTTACCTGGCCAAGGGGGGGGGGAAAAGGATAAACCCGGGAAAAAAAAAGGGGGGGGGTATAAAAAAAAAAAAAATGGGGGGGGGGGGGGGGGGGGGGGGAAAAAATTTTAAAAAAGGTAAAGATTGGGGGGGGAAAAATTAAAGGGGGAAAAGGGGAAAAGGAAAAGAGGGGGAATTTTGGTAACAAGGGGGAAAATGGGGGGTACCTAAAAATAAAAAAATGGGAATGGGGGAACTTAAAAAGGGGCCTAAGGGGGGGGGAAAAACCCTGGTTTTAAAAAAGGGGAAAATTTTTGGGTAAAAATGGGGGAAAAAAACCAAAAAACAGGGAAAGGGGACAAAAAATTAATGAACTTTTTTAAGTTTTTTTGGGGAAAATTTTAAAAATTTAAAGAAAAAAAGGGGGCATAAATTTGGAAAAGAAAAGGGGTTTATTTCCCCCGGAAAAAATGTTTTTAAAAAAATGAAAAACCCCCCCCGGCCCCCCCCCAGGAGTTTAAAAAAACCCCCCCCCCTGGCCCCCCCCTTTTAACAAGGGGGGGACCCTCCCCCCCCCCGGGGGAAAACCCCCAAGGGGGGGAAACCCCCCTTTCCCCCAAAAATTGCCCACACCGAAATCCCCCCCAAAAATTTCCCCCCCCGGCTCAAGGGGGCAAAAATGTTTTTAAAAAAATTTTTGGGGGGAAAAGGGGGAAAATCTACCCCCCCTGAGGGCCACCCCGGGGGGAAAAAAAGGGGGCAAAAAAAAGGGGGGACTACCGGGGCCCCCCAAACCTTTACAGGGGGAGGGGGTTTGGGTTTTTTAAAAGGGGGGGGGTGGCTTCCCCAAAAAAGGTGGGCTGTCCAATGGGAAAATTTTTTTCCCGGGGGCTTTACGCCCCAGGAAACCAAATTTCCCTGCCATTTTGAAAGGGGGGGCAAATATGTTTTTAGTTTTTTAAACCCCGGATGAAAAGGAGGATCTTCCCCTTAGGACTTCAACCCCCTTACCGTATTTTGGGATACAACCCATAACTTTCCTCCCGGAACATAAACCCCCCCCGAAATACTGAAACCCCCGGGGGATTCACTTCCCGGTTTTTCTGGGAAAAAACCTCTGAAAAGTATCCCCTTGTAAAAACCCCTCCCCGTTTTTGATAAGGGGGGGGATTTCCCATTTTACTTAACTAGGTTTTTTCGAACGGGGATATTACTGAAAATTTGCTACAACCCCCGGTTTCTTTTTACCGTGGGCAAAAAATACCTGTAAAATTAACTTTAGGGGATTGAAATGGTTTAAAAGTTAAAACCCCTGTTTTTCTTTGGACGAAACCTCTTTATTTTTAAAACCCGGGACTTTCCCCCCAAACCCCAAAAAATGGATTAGAAAAACCCCAATTTTTTTATTAGGGGCTGTTAAGCGAACACTGTTTCTTGAATTTTCTTTTACCCCCCCGGAAGGGGAAAAGTGGGATTAAATTAAACCAAATATTCCCCCCGGTTAAAATTTTTTCTGCTTGAGGGGTTTTCCCAATAAACCCTTAGGGCCTTAAAACCTCCATTTTTTAACCGCTTTAAAAAACCCTAAATGTACTTCCCCCCGGTTTTTAATTACCCCCTTTTTATAGAAACCCCATTTACTTACCCCATTTCTTTTTTTTTTAACTTTTAACCTGATTTTAACCCCAAAATTTCTGTAATGTTTTTTCCTTTTTTTCCCGGGGTTTTTCCCCTCCCAGAATTTTTCCTGGAAAATTTTTCCCTCCGGATTAATCCAAAATGTGTTAAAAATCTTAATTCTTTTCCCTCTTTTTTACACCCCTTTTTTTTTTTATTCGTTTATTGTATACCTCTATTTTACTTTAAAAATCCCCTTATTTATACCTGCTGTTTTTCTTTAATACCCCAGTGTTAAAACCCACCCCCCCGGTTATCTGTTTACCTGCTGTATATACTGTATCCTCTAGTATTTTTACAACCCCGGTTTATTTAACCTCGGTTACGTATACCCTGTTTACTTACCTCCAGGTTTTTTAAAACCCCGGGTTTTCGTAAACCTCTGTATTACTTAACCCCCGGTTATCTTTTATTTTTCCCCCCCAAATAAATCTAGTTTAAAACCTTTGTTTAAAATTACACCCCTCGGTTTATCTGTATTAAATTTTTAAACTGTATAAACCCTAGTTTACTTTCTCTCCCCGGGTTTCTTTACAAAAATTTGTGTACTTTAAATTAAAACCTTATTTAAAATTTCCCCCAGGTTATCTGTATAACTGCTTTTTTAAAAAAATTTTTAACCCCAGTTTACTTACAAAAATCCCAGGTTTCTGTAAATTGCTTTATATCTATACCCCCCTTTTGTTACTTAAAAGTTCCCCCGGGTTTTCTGTAAAAACCCCTGTATTTACTTATCCCCAGGTTTTTAACCCGGTTTCTGTATACCCTGTATAAAATTAAATGGGATACCCCGTTTATTAACCCCAGGTTATTTAACATCTGTATAAAACTGTAAAAACCCTCTAGTATTACTTACACTCCCAGGTTATCTGTATACCTGCTGTATATACTGTATACCTCTAGTGTTACTTACACTCCCAGGTTATCTGTATACCTGCTGTATATACTGTATACCTCTAGTATTACTTACACTCCCAGGTTATCTGTATACCTGCTGTATATACTGTATACCTCCAGTGTTACTTACACTCCCAGGTTATCTGTATACATGCTGTATATACTGTATACCTCTAGTATTACTTACACTCCCAGGTTATCTGTATACCTGCTGTATCTACTGTATACCTCTAGTATTACTTACACACCAGGTTATCGTATACCTGGCTGTATATACTTGTTATACCTTCTAGTGATTACTTACCTCCCAGGTCTATCAGTTATACCTGCTGTATCTACTGTATACCTCTAGTATTACTTACACTCCCAGGTTATCTGTATACCTGCTGTATCTACTGTATACCTCTAGTATTACTTACACTCCCAGGTTATCTGTATACCTGCTGTATCTACTGTATACCTCTAGTATTACTTACACTCCCAGGTTATCTGTATACCTGCTGTATATACTGTATACCTCCAGTGTTACTTACACTCCCAGGTTATCTGTATACATGCTTGAGGTATCTATACCCTCTAGTGTTACTTACACTCCCAGGTTATCTGTATACCTGCTGTATATACTGTATACCTCTAGTGTTACTTACACTCCCAGGTTATCTGTATACCTGCTGTATATACTGTATACCTCTAGTATTACTTACACTCCCAGGTTATCTGTATACCTGCTGTATATACTGTATACCTCTAGTATTACTTACACTCCCAGGTTATCTGTATACCTGCTGTATATACTGTAGCTTCACCCCAAGAGCACAGATTTTTGTTAACTTTGTGCGGCTGCAGCAGGAGCATGATGAAATGGTAAGTTAACCCCTAAAAGCCTGGATAGAAATCCAAACCCTATCCCCAGCTTAGGTCAGTGATAGGGTTAAGGATGGGGTTGGAGAGAAAATTCTTGAGATTCTAAACCCAAATATTTTCGCCATTTTGGTTGAAACAATGTGGAACAGATTTTGGCGCCATCCAAGCGTGGGGCAGTGACTGACAACTGAAAAGAAAGAAGATGAAGATGGGAAAAAGTGCGGCAAGGAATGCAGGCGGCATGGACCGAACCGAAACCGAGCAACTGGGAAGAGAGAGAAGAGCAGAAACACCTGAGGGTGAGGGATCCGAACTGCACGTACCAGCAGTCATGATGCTTCAGGGGTCATACTGCTATATCACCCATATGTACAGTCACTGACTAAAACCTACCTTCCCCAGGTGTAATCATGTCTCAGACAGGTACAGGATCACAAAAAAGTCAGGACACCCCTCAAATTATATACAGTAGCACACAAAAGTCAGGACACCACTTACATTATATACATCATCTCCCAGAAGTCGGGACACCCCTCATATTATATACAGCATCTCCCAGAAGTAAGGACATTCCTCACATTATATCCAGAAAGTCAGGACACCTCTAAATTATTAAAACAGCATCTCCATGAAGTAGGAGCCACCACTCACATTATATACAGCATCTCCCAAAAGTCAGGGACACCCCATCACATTATATACAGCATCTCCAAGAAGTCAGGACACCCTAACATTTTACACAGCATCTCCCAGAAGTCAGGACACCCCTACATTATATACAGCATCCTCCCAGAAAGTCAGGACACCCTCAACATTTATACTGCACCATCTCCCAGAAGTCAGACACCCTTACGATTATATACAGCATCTCCAAGAAGTCAGGACACCCCTCATATTATTTAATGCATCTCCCAGACAGTGCAACGAACATTCCTCACATTATATCCCAGAAGTCAGGACACCCCTAACATTATAAACAGCATCTCCAAGAAGTCAGGACACCCCTCACATTATATAATGCATACTCCAAGAAGTTCAGGATACCCCTCACATTAGTATCCCAGAAGTAGGGACACCCCCTCACATTATAAATCAGCATCTCCAAGACAGTCAGGACAACCCCTCACATTATATACAGCCATCTACCAGAGTCTGGACAACCATCACATTATATCAGCATCTCACAAGAAGTCAGGACACCACCTCACATTATATACCAGGCATACTCCCATAACACCCTCACATATATACAAGCATCTCCCAGAATGTCAGGACACCCCTCACATTTATGACAGCATTCCCAGAACGTCAGGACACCCCTCCACATTTATATACAGCATCTCCCAGAAGTCAGGACACCCCTCACATTATATACAGGCATCTCCGCAGAGTCAGGGGAAACCCTCAAATTATATAAAAGATCTCACAGAAGTAAGTACACCCCTCACATTATATACTGCATCTCCCAGAAGTCAGGACACCCCTCAAAATTATATTGCAGCATCTCCCAGATGTCAGGACAAACCCCTTAAATTATTCCAGCATCTTCCCAGAAGTCAGGAACCACTCATATTATATACTGCATCTCCCAGAAAGTCAGGACACCCCTACTATTAATACAGAAATATCACAGAAAGTCAGGACACCCTCTCACAAATTATATACAGCATCTCCAGAAGTCAGGACACCCCTCACATTATATACAGCATCTCCCAGAAGTCAGGACACCCCTCACATTATATACAGGTTCTCCCAGAAGTCAGGACACCCCTCATATTATATACAGCATCTCCCGGAAGTCAGTACACCCCTCACATTATATACAGTCTCTCCCAGAAGTCAGGACACCCCTCACATATATACAGTATCTCCTAGAAATGAGTGCACCCCTCAAATTATATACATTCTCTCCCAGAAGTCAGGACACCCCTCATATTATATACAGCATCTCCCAGAAGTCAGGACACCCCTCATATTATACAGAGCATCTCCCAGAAGTCAGTCACCCCTTCACATTTATATACTGCATCTCCCAGACAAGCTAAGGACACCCCTAAACATTATATACAGCATCTCCAGGAGTCAGGACACCCCTACATTATATACAGCATCTCCAGAGTCAGGAGAGCCCATCAAATATATACAGCATCTCCCCAGAAGTCAGGACACCCTCCCATTATACACAGCATCTCCCAGTGAAGTCAGGACACCCCACATTATATACAGTATACCCACAGATGTCAGGACAACCCTCACATTACTATGCAGCATCTCCCAGAAGTCAGGACGCCCCCCACATTATATACAGCATCTCACTGAAGTCAGGACACCCCTCACATTATATCCCAGAAGTTAGGACACCCCTCACATTATAAACAGGATCTCCCAGAAGTAAGTACACCCTACATGTCTGCAAATATTGTAATATCTTCTCATAGGAGAACACCGAGGACCAAACCCTGATACAATGTTAAAGGTAGTTCAGTGCCCGGCTTGTATCACAGGGGGATGTGGTGTCCTCAAAATAACACAGACATCAGTGTCTAACCACTGGGGAAAAAGTAGAGGACACCCCTAAGGACCACAAAAGTTGTGAGAACACCCCTAGTGACTACAAAAGTGAGGACACCCCTAAGTGGAATACAAAAGTGAGGGACACCCCCTAAGTGGACCACAAAAGTGAGGACCACCCATAAGGTGGGATAACCAAAGTGAGGGACACCCCTAAGTGATACAATGTTAAAGTAGTCAGTGCCAGGCTTTGTTCACAGGGGATGGGGGGGTGTCCTCAAAAATAACAAAGGACATCAATGCTCTAACCGCTGGGACAAAAGGTGAGGACACCCCTAAGTGACACAAGTGAAGGACACCCTACAGGACAGCAAAAGTGCGGAACCCCTGTGACCGCAAAAGTGACGACACCCCTAAGTGACAACAAAAGTGAGGACATCCCTAAGTGAAAACAAAAGTAAGTACACCCCTCAGTGCCAAGAAAGTGAGGACACCCCTACGGGACAACAACCGTGAGGACACCCCTAAGTGACCTCAAAAGTGAGGATACCCCCACGTGACCGCAAAAGTGAGGACACCGCTAAGTGACAATGGACAAATTGTGCCCAGTGTCAATATTTTGTGTGCCCCCCATTATGTCCCAGCACTGCCTTAACCCTCTTGGGCCTGGAGGTCACTGGAGCTTCACAGGCTGCAGCCACTGGAATCCTCTTTCCTCCTCCATGACGACATCATGGAGCTGGTGGATGGTAGTGAACCTTGGTGGTTAGCTCCTCCACCTTCTGGGTTTGAGGAGGCCCCACAGATGCTCCATTAGGGTTTAGGTTCTGGGAGACGCTCGCCAGTCCAAGCACCTCTACCCTCATTCTCTTAGCGAGGCAGGGGGGTCTGGAGGTGTTGTGGGTCGTTATCATGTTGGATATTGTCCTGCGGCCCAGAAGGGAGGGGATCATGCTCTGCTTCAGGATGGCACAGGACATGTTCATATTGATAGATAGATAAATAGATAGATAGATAGATAGATAGATAGATAGATATGAGATAGATAGATAGATATGCGATAGAGAGAGAGAGATAGATAGATATGAGACAGATAGATAGATAGATAGATAGATAAAGAGATAGATATGATATAGATAGATAGATAGATAAATAGATAGATATGAGATAGATATGAGATAGATAGATAGATATGAGATAGATAGATATGGGATAGATAGATAGACAGAGGATAGTAGAATAGATAAAATAAGATATGAGATAGATAGTTAGGATAGTTTTAGAATAGATTGAGATAGATAGATGATAGATAGATAGATAGATAGATAGAGAGGATAGGATAGTAAAATTGATATGAAGATAGAGAGATAGATAGATAAATAGATTATGAGATAGATAGATAGGATAGGATAGATAGATATGAGATAGATAGATAGATAGATATTAGATAGATATGAGATAGATAGATAGAGAGATAGATAGATAGATAGATAGATATGAGATGGATAGATAGATATGAGATAGATAGATATGAGATAGATAGATAGATAGATATGAGATAAATATGAGATAGATAGATGGATAGATAGATAGATATGGGATAGATAGATAGATAGATAGATATGAGATAGATAGATATGAGATGGATAGATAGATAGATAGATAGAGAGATAGATATGAGATAGATAGATATATATGAGATAGATAGATATGAGATAGATTATGAGATAGATAGATAGATTGATAGATAAGATAGATAGATAGATAGGATAGATATGAGATATATAGATAGATAGATATGAGATAGATAGATAGATTAGATCGATAGGATAGATAGATCGTAGATAGATTGTATGGATTGATAGATGATATGGAGTTAGATAGATAAGCATAGTAGAATATGAGATAGATAGATAGATAGATATGAGATAGATAGATAGATAGATATGAGATAGATAGATAGATATGAGACAGATAGATATGAGATAGATAGATAGATATGAGATAGATAGATATGGGATAGATAGATAGATATGAGATAGATAGATAGAGAGATAGAGAGAGAGATAGATGAGATAGATAGATGAGATAGATATGAGATAGATAGATAGATAGATAGAGAGATAGATAGAGAGATAGATGAGATAGATAGTTAGTTAGATAGATATGAGATAGATATGAGATAGATAGATATGAGATAGATAGATAGATATGAGATAGATATGAGATAGATAGATAGATATGAGATAGATAGATAGATAGATAGATAGATAGATATGAGATAGATAGATAGATAGATAGATAGATGAGATAGATATGAGATAGAGAGATAGATGAGATAGATATGAGATAGATAGATAGATAGATAGATAGATAGATAGAGATAGATATGAGATAGATAGATATGAGATAGATAGATAGATATGAGAATAGATATGAGATAGATAGATTAGATAGATAGATAGATAGATAGATAGAATATGAGATAGTTAGATAGATAGATAGATAGATAGATATGAGATTAGATAGTAGATAGTTAGATTTGAAGATAGATAGATAGATAGATAGATAGATAGATAGATAGATAGATATAAAAAGAAAAAAATGCAGCACTCTTCCAAGCCAAAAAACTTACAGTGGGTGCCAGCGGCAATAAGTCCTGACCAAGACCAAATTATATAAGCGAAAAATCCACAGCACTCCAGTGTAGAATGAAATGAATCTTTTTTATTCACCAATGTAACTTGCAAGTTTCAATCCCACACTGGGATCGTTCTCAAGCTAATGTGATACACGCAATTGAAGGTATATAAAACCTAATGTGCAATAAATCAAGGATTAACAATCATTATTTAGTGACTCATATTTATAATACTTAAAGTGATCCAAACATGTTTATCTTAAAAAATAATTATAAACAAAGGTGACTACATATCTATTTCTAGCCATACTTGAATCTAATCCATGATTTTTATAACACATAAAGTCATGAACAAGTGAAAAATCAAGTAAATTAATCTAAAATGACTAAGTGAAATCAGCTGTGAAAGGATTATTATGATAAAGGAACCACTTCACCCTAGAAGTTAACATAGATCCGATAACGGTCGTCCTTTACAGCGCAACGGTGCATGTCAATGACGTAAAAATCCATGTGATTACCATTTCCTCTGTAACACTACTTGGGCAAACTCCACAGGACATGGGCGCGAAAACCGCGCATGCGTCATACATACTAAGGGCTGCCATGATTAAGTGATAGAACTCATTATATTCTTCACACTGCGCTTTGCGCAGGCATCTTCCGGTCTTGTACATCGGAGAAAGATGTAAGTTTTAACAGCATTATACTGCGGCAACAGTGTATATAAAGCATAAAACTAATTGCCATAAGCCCCAAATTATGTGGGTACAGGAACAATAACCTCCCTAAATTAACACAATAGCACACATAGGAGGCGCGGACACCAGAAGAAAGAGGAGTAGTAAACCCTAATTAAAGGCACATTAACCCCTCCATAATTTACCAAAGGGCATAACTGTTCCTCTCCCGTACTGGAAAAAGAGCAGATGCTCCTTACAGCACCCCCTAAGAATAGTGTAAAAATATGATGTTGGGAGGGCGCAATAGCAAAGGGCAGCGCTACAGCGCTATTTCACCTGTCCACTAGGACACAGGATTAATCCATATATACATAAATGTGCAATTTCAAAATACAGATGTTTTATTTTAAAGAAGAAATCCTTTAAGAAGGGACTAAAGGAAAATGGGACAAAATAGAGAATTAAATTCAAACCATACATAAAAAAATATTAAAACAATCGGTCCAGGTGACGAGGGTTCTTCCATATTCATTCTCAAAACATTTTTTTCAAAATTTTTAATTATATTAGAACATCTATAAAAAAAGAAGGGAAAACAAAAAATAATTTACGCTAATGATAATACCTTCTTATATTCATTATACATGCAAATATCTCATGTACAACATATTTTGGTGAAACAATTCATCAAACGAGGGGGCCTAACCTCATTTCCTACATACCCGGCGTATTTTAAACTCTTACATTTAATCCATTTGGTTTTAATGAATTATAAAAAATGTATCCAGTACAATTCCCGGCGTTTTTTAATGCGGTGACTCTATCCCCCACCTCTCCTGTTCAGGGTATTTGATCTATGAGCTTAAATCTCAAAATCTCTTACACTATGCCCTTCTCCACAAAAATGCTTAGGTACAGGCAAATCCAATCTCTTCTTCCTAATTGTATATCTATGTTGATTAATACGAAGTTTTGGCGTCAATCTCGTACTCTCCATATAACAAAAAGTTTACCGGAACACTATGCATAAATCCAGCCCAATCCCCGGAATGACACCCGCAGATTAGTATTGAATGTTATGTGATGGATTACCTGTGGATGACAAAAAAATCTCTCCTTGTTGTAAACAAAAAATTCACAATTAACACAGGATTAGATGGAAAAACATCCTTTCCTAGAGATACCCAAAATATAGTTGTCTTGGACCTTAATTTACCTCATATGTCAGATCTAACTACACGATCCTTTAGGTTCCTGGAACGTCTATAAGACATAAGTGTCTTTTCACAAAATTCCTTGATTTTATCATGTGTTTTTATTGAACAATAGGCCAATGCTTGTTAATAATGACAGAAATATTACTACTGTATTCATTATAAGTTGATACAAATGAACACGATTAATGTTTATTCCGTTGGTTTCTGAACAAAAGTTTCTCTTTCTGGTCAATTGTTTTACCCTAGATTTATGTTCTAATAATATAACTTATTAGGATAACTCTGGAACAAAAAAATTATCCAACATCTATTAAGGGCCCAAATCTATTTTTTCTTCTCTATCCACAATTCTTCTAACCCTGAGCAATCTGACTGAAATGGGAGATAGGAGAGAATTGTTCATCCGCCTTGGATGACAGCTTTCATAAACGCCAAAAGTTGTATTCCTGTCTGTCTTTTTTACAAAGATCATCAGTACACAATATGATCTACCACAAATAGTTACCTCAAATGTATATATGAACTGATTCTACTTGATGTACAATGATATAGTGACTGTTAAACCTAAGGGTCATTGCTATTCAAAATATGATTGGAAATCTATGTAACTCTCTCACTGCCATTCCAAACCAAAAAAAATATCATCTATATAACGCCACCATCCCAGTATGAACTGAACGGAGGGAAAAACATAGAGAACAACTCTTCTATCCAAGCTTATACAGATTTGCATACGATGGGGGCAACGTGGGAACCCCATCGCCGACCCTTGTAATTGTAAGTAAAAACATCTCACAAATAAAAAAATAATTGCAGGTGAGACCAAATCAAATACAATAATAAGTTACACAGCATTTTTCCAGAAAAATTAGTTTTACTCAGAGAAAATCGTATAGCATTCTTTCCTCTTTCATGGTCAATAGAAGTGTATAAGGTAGAACCACATCAAAGGATACCAATAAAGCAACCCATCTGGTATCCACTATATTCTCCAATTTTCTTTAAAAAATCAGGTGGGTGGCCTCTCAAATTAGGAATCATCCCTGGAACTAAAGAGGACAATACGACGATCCTAGAAAGATTGAGATATATACTAGTTATGCTTCCTCGGCCTGAAACCCCCACCTGATGGGTCTAATGGGGTGGATCTATTAAAGATTTATGAATCTTGGGGAGATTATATAATACAGGTGTTGATGGAAAATTCTACCTTCAAAAATTCATACAATTTTTATCCAAAATTTTGTCAATCTGATACCCATATCTAAAATATCCCTTATTTTCTTCTCAAATACTCTTTTTGGGTCTTCCAGTTAACTTTTTATATACTGTACTATCAAATAATTGTCGATAAAACTTCTTTTTAAAATACATATTCCAGATCCATAATCACCATTGCCCCACCTTGTCCGCCGGCTCACTATTCAAATTACGATTGTTAACCAAATCCTGTAATGCTTAATTTCAGATGTAGTTAAATTAGGATGCAAAATACCTTTATCCAGTTTACGGTAATTTAATAAATCCTTTAGGACCATTCAAATAAGTATTCCTCAATTGCCGATGAAACAACAGGAGGATTAATAGTCGACCTCTTTTGTACTCATTCAAATTTCCTAAAGGAAAGCCTCTCTACATCCTCACCAAATTATTTCTATTGGATAAAGACAGATTAACACCAAATTTTTAAGTTTTAACCCTCTGAAAAACTGCATGTAAATCAAGTTCCCGCTGGATCCAGGTCCATTTTACATTGCAGGACAAAAAGTTGACTCCTTTACCATTAATAACTTCATTTGATAACAGTCAATTGGACAGAGAAATATTTACCGACTGATCTCCCGATTTGCTGATTCCTCTTTCTTTGTGTTCTGCTTCGCGCGTTGACCTGACTCCCAAGTTGTTTCTGTAATCTTGTTTTTCTGTTGTCGCTTCCGTCGGCGACCCCCATCTCTGGTTCGTTTCCCTCGAGTGGAATCTACCACGGAGATGAGATTCTAAAAAAATCTTTTGTAGTCCCATTAGTAGACACTTTTGAGTCAGAATCAAACTTTTTGTTTAAACCTCTTTCCTTCATTATTACCATAACGCATTATGCCATGTATTAAATCCTACCAGTGCCGATAGTCATTCAAGTCCCTGTGCCACTTTCTCTTTTTGGTGTCCTCCAGTTTCACTACGAAAAATTTAAGTTAAAGGAACATTAAGTGTGTCCAAAAATTGTATGACCACTTGTTCAGACAAACAGGACTTCAATGATGACAATCATTCCTGTGATTTTTCTTTACATAGCAATAATTCCCATGTTCAAAAATTCCATATTCAGCAACATCAAGTTCCATAGCGTACTATTAGAAATTGCTCATACTTCAAACGAAAAATCATTATTGTGCAGAAACATGGTAGGACGTAGTTGAGACCGCATACCCCGTGGTATTCTCTGGCATTTGTCCCCCCCCCCCCCCCCCCCACCCTTTAATATTCGCTTAACGTAAATTAATGTAATTCCAAAGTAACAATCCTTTTTGATTATATTCAAATTCCGTTTTATATCAGAAACTGCAGGAATATTAAGGAATGAAGCATCTCCCCCAACGCTATTCAAATTCTTTCAACCTCCAGTGATTGTAAGGAAAAAACCATGGGTGTTTAACCGAATTAAGACTAGTAGATTCCAATGAAGCCATATTAGTTGAGGTGCCAGCATCAGTGTCCATCATATAAAAAGAAAAAAATGCAGCACTCTTCCAAGCCAAAAAACTTACAGTGGGTGCCAGCGGCAATAAGTCCTGACCAAGACCAAATTATAAAAGCGGAAAAATCCACAGCACTCCAGGAGAATGAAAACAAATCCTTTTTTTTTCCCCATGTAACTTGCAACGTTTCAATCCCAAGGGGATTTTTCTCAGCAATGTGATAACAAAAATGAAGGGTATATAAACCCCTAATTGTGCAAACAATCAATGATTAACAATCATATTAGGACTAATAAAAAAAACTTTAAAAGTGCCCCAAAAACATTTTTTATTTTAAAAAAAATTTAAAAACGTGATACATATTATTTATTCCATATTTGAATCAAAAAAACCCATGATTTTTTAAAAACACATACAAGTCATGAAAAAGTGAAAAATCAAGAAATTAATTAAAAATGAAAAGGGGAAAAATCGTGTGAAGGTTTTTATGTTTAAAGAACCACTCACCTGAAGATAACTGATCCGATAAAGGCGTCCTTACACCCGCAAATGCGCATGTCATTGACGAAAAAAAACCATGTGATTATCATTTCCTCTGTACCGATGGAAACTCCAGGCGAATGCGCGAAAAAACCCGGCACGGTCATAATCTTGGGGGTCCCCTGACTTAAGATTTTAGAACTCATTAATCTTCACACTGCGCTTTTTGCCCCGCATCTCCCGGTCTTGTACATGGGAAAAGATGTATGTTTTAACAGCATTTTGGGCAACGTGATAAAAAGCATAAAACAAATTGCCATAAGCCCCAAAAAATTTTTGGTAAGGCACATAACCTCCCTAAAAAAAACACAAAGCAAACACTAGGAGGCCCAGAAAAAAAGAGGAGTAGTAACCCTTATTAAAGGCACATACACCCCCAAAATTTACCAAAAAGGGGCATAATGTCCCCTACGGGCTGGAAAAAAGAGCAGATGCTCCTACAGCACCCCCCAAGAAAATTGTAAAAAATGATGTTCGGGAGGGGGGCCCAAAACCAAAGGGGGCGCGCTATTTTCCCTGTCCATGGGACCCCGGATAATCCCAAAAGAATTGGGGAAGAAAAAATACCTTTTGGTAGTATCGAAGATTAAAAAGAAAAATGACAGAAGAAAAAACATTCAACGAAAAAAGGGATATTTGACCAATAAATTAAACAAAGAAATACCCCCGCAAACTCTGTATGGTGCCCCAAAAGGCCGAAAGGCAGTAGCTATGGTCACTCAGGAACAATATCTCAAACCATTGATTAAACAAAAGAATGATAAGGATTTTAACCTAAGTTTAATTACTACCCAAAACAGTCAGTTTAGAGAAGTACAAAAAATCCTCACAAACATTGGAACATCTTGCTCCGCGATCCGGTCTTAAAGGTGTAATTCCCACACGTCCCTATTTCATCTACAGAAAAGCTAAAACATTACGAAATATACTAGCTCCTTCAAATTTGAAACAGCACTCCCTAGATAATAGTAGTAAAGGAACAGGAAAAAATGTGAAATAATTTAGAGATTAAAGGTTCCATACCTTGCAGAAATCTCTTATTTGCAAGTGTTGTGATCAAATCGTTATAAAGTAGTACATTCACTTCTACAGCCACCAAGGAGGTATTTAAATGAAAGAAAATCTAACCTGTTCGAGTGATTTTCGTCATTTATCTTATAACCTGTAGTTGCGATATGCAATACGTGGGGAAAACTTCTACTAATCTCCCGTAGATTAAATAATCATCGTTATGATGCCAGACATAGCAGACTGACTATAGCCTGCCTCGTCATTTTTAGAAATTCATAACACTAAAGAACCAGTTTTTTGTATACAGCCCATAGAACGCATCTCAGAAAATTGTATGATGAGAGCCCAGATTGCTAAGTAAACGTGAGGTTTATTGGTTCTATAAGCTTAACACACTAATAACCCACGGTTTGAATGAAATTCAGGATGCCATTTTTTAACATAAGAAAAATAACAAACATCTCCCTCTTTCACTGCCTTTTTTATATATTATTAGAGTATTGCAATTGTTTTTATATTTATTGTCTCTTAAAAATATATTTTTCATATAATATGCATTTTTATTTTTATTTTTTGTTTAGTTAGAAAATTTTTTTTTTTTTCTAAACAGTATTTTTTAATTAGTAATTTCTTTTTAGATATTGTATTTTATATGTATAAGTTTTTTAGTCATAACGTTTTTATGTATATATTTTGAGAGAAGTCACAATTGTATACAGAGAATTTCGTTGTTACTCTTTTTGAATTGTCAGAAATTTGCATATATCCACTATTGAACTTTATGAATGGGCACTACATGTTTAACATCTAGCCTCGTTTTAGAATCATTGCTATAAATTGCCACCATTCAGTGTTTGTTTGTTTATGCATATCTGAGGAAGCGGGCTGTGACCCGCGAAACACGTTATGTGCTATTATTTTTATTGAATTAAATATTCTCTATAGAATTAAGCTGTAATCTGCTTAGAATTCCATCTAGCGCTCTAGTCCATACAGGATTCCTTCCTACTACATCCCGCTAGTCTCCTCTATAACACGGGTGTACTGCGATTTGTCTCTTCTCCCTATCGTATCCTCCGGCGTCCTCGTGGTGCCGGAGGCGGGAATCAGGACGGGAGCAGCTTTCTCCATCCCCACACTGAGGGAATATACGCATCTACGAGCTGTACCGTAACTTAGTACAGCAGAAAAAGGTGAGCACCCGACTTATTCATTATTATCACGGAGCTCCGTACACAGGACCCGATCTGCGCTTTTTCTCTCCTTTTAGCCAAATTCAGCGATCCACCTCTACCCAGAGTTTGCAGATCGCACCACTATCTACTATGGGATAGATAGATAGATAGATAGATAGATATGAGATAGATAGATATGGGATAGATAGATAGATAGATAGATAGATAGATATGAGATAGATAGATAGATAGATATGAGATAGATAGATAGATATGAGATAGATAGATAGATAGATAGATAGATAGATAGATAGATATGAGATAGATAGATATGGGATAGATAGATAGATAGATAGATAGATAGATAGATAGATATGAGATAGATAGATAGATAGATATGAGATAGATAGATAGATATGAGATAGATAGATAGATAGATAGATAGATATGAGATAGATAGATAGATAGATAGATAGATATGGGATAGATAGATAGATAGATAGATAGATATGAGATAGATAGATAGATATGAGATAGATAGATATGAGATAGATAGATAGATAGATAGATAGATATGAGATAGATAGATAGATAGATAGATAGATATGAGATAGATAGATAGATATGAGATAGATAGATAGATAGATAGATAGATATGAGATAGATAGATAGATATGAGATAGATAGATAGATAGATATGAGATAGATAGATAGATAGATAGATAGATAGATATGAGATAGATAGATAGATAGATAGATAGATAGATAGATATGAGATAGATAGATATGAGATAGATAGATAGATATGAGATAGATAGATAGATAGATAGATAGATATGAGATAGATAGATAGATATATATGAGATAGATAGATAGATATGAGATAGATAGATAGATAGATAGATAGATAGATAGATAGATATGAGATAGATAGATATGGGATAGATAGATAGATAGATAGATAGATATGAGATAGATAGATAGATAGATAGATATGAGAGATAGATAGATATGAGATAGATAGATAGATAGATAGATAGATAGATAGATATGAGATAGATAGATAGATAGATAGATATGGGATAGATAGATAGATAGATAGATAGATATGAGATAGATAGATAGATATGAGATAGATAGATAGATAGATAGATATGAGATAGATAGATAGATATATATGAGATAGATAGATAGATATGAGATAGATAGATAGATAGATAGATAGATAGATAGATATGAGATAGATAGATATGGGATAGATAGATAGATAGATAGATAGATATGAGATAGATAGATAGATATATATATATATGAGATAGATAGATAGATATGAGATAGATAGATAGATAGATAGATAGATAGATAGATAGATAGATATGAGATAGATAGATAGATAGATAGATAGATAGATATGGGATAGATAGATAGATAGATAGATAGATATGAGATAGATAGATAGATAGATATGAGATATAGATAGATATGAGATAGATAGATAGATAGATATGAGATAGATAGATAGATAGATAGATAGATATGAGATAGATAGATATGAGATAGATAGATAGATAGATAGATAGATAGATAGATATGAGATAGATAGATAGATAGATAGATAGATAGATATGAGATAGATAGATAGATAGATAGATAGATAGATATGAGATAGATAGATAGATAGATAGATAGATAGATAGATATGAGATAGATAGATAGATAGATAGATATGAGATAGATAGATATGAGATAGATAGATAGATATGAGATAGATAGATAGATAGATAGATAGATAGATAGATAGATATGAGATAGATAGATAGATAGATATGAGATAGATAGATAGATAGATAGATAGATATGAGATAGATAGATAGATAGATAGATAGATAGATATGAGATAGATAGATAGATAGATAGATAGATATGAGATAGATATATATGAGATAGATAGAGATGAGATAGATAGAGATGAGATAGATAGATAGATAGATAGATAGATAGATATGAGATAGATAGATATGAGATAGATAGATAGATAGATAGATAGATATGAGATAGATAGATAGATAGATAGATAGATTGATATGAGATAGATAGATATGAGATAGATAGATAGATAGATAGATAGATATGAGATAGATATGAGATAGATATGAGATAGATAGATAGGAGATAGATAGATATGAGATAGATAGATAGATATGAGATAGATAGATAGATAGATAGATAGATATGGGATAGATAGATATGAGATAGATAGATAGATAGATAGATATGGGATAGATAGATATGAGATAGATAGATAGATAGATAGATAGATATGAGATAGATAGATAGATAGATAGATAGATATGAGATAGATAGATATGGGATAGATATGAGATAGATAGATAGATAGATAGATAGATAGATAGATATGAGATAGATAGATAGACAGACCCTACAGTAGGATCATCCACCTTTACCATTACACGCAGTGTAATCTCTCCTGCGCTGGTGATGCTGCTGCTGCTTCTTTCCTATGTAATGCTGCCATCTAGTGTTAGTTTGATAGAACCACATCCCAACTCAAATCCACTCCATCAGTCCTGAACCCCTGCAGAAGATCAGAAGATGATCTCTGTGAGAGCAGTGCCCCTGTATGCACCCAGATTCCCTGTACAGATGCTCAGTATATGCCATATATCGTGGTCCCCTCTATATACAGCTCTGGGTGAGGTCACTGTATACTATGTATAGTGGTCCCCTCTGTACAGTATACAACGCTGGGTGAGGTCACTGTATACTATGTATAGTGGTCCCCTCTGTACAGTATACAGCGCTTGGTGAGGTCACTGTATACCATGTATATTGGTCCCCTCTGTACAGTATACAGCGCTGGGTGAGGTCACTGTATACCATGTATAGTGGTACCCTCTGTATATAGCACTGGGTGAGGTCACTGTATACTATGTATAGTGTTCCCTCTATATACAGCTTCGAGTGGCGTCACTATCAGATGTTGATCAGGTAAAGTGTTCTATGACTGCAAAAACAAGATGTGTCATGTAGTAAAGCGCAGCATGCTGCGTGGTATAGAGCTGCATTAGCAGCGCCCCCTGTGGTCATCACTGCAGCTGCTGTCAGTCCTGGTTACAATGTTCTATTTCCATCATTAGACTTTATCAAGGGCTTTCTTTTTCTGGCCTTGGCTCTGCTCCCGGACACAGGAATATCCCCCCATAATAAAGTATTTTCAGTAGCTTCCTCCCCCCCCGAGGTTAAATAAAAGAAGTCCTTCTCCCCTTCCCCGGTGCCAGCGGCGCCTCTCCCCGGTCTTCTGCTGATACGTCATGGTGAGGTTGGGGCATGTAACCGCGGCAGTGGTGTCCCCATTGGAATGTGCAACAAGTCAACAGAAGACCGGACAGATGGAACCGGGGGGGAAGCTGGGAATGACATTTATATGACATGGATCCCGGTATGGAAGTGAAATTATTATGAGGTGGACAAACCCTTCACTGAAGCAGCTCTATCTGCCTCACTCACAGCAGGAAATCCCAGCACAGTCACAGCACCAATAGGTGGCGGCCATCTATCACAGCCTGTCAGCTGCCGGGCACTTGCATTCTGTTATCGCCATGCACAGAGGCAGAACTAGCAAGTACTGGCCCCCTAACTATTGATACCTCAATACTCACAGTGTCCCCCAAAACAGAGCTGTGTGCACAGTGACCACTAAAAAAAGAGCTGTGTGCACAGTGACCCCTAAAACAGAGCTGTATACACAGGGACCTCAAAACAGAGCTGTATACACAGGGACCCCAAAACAGAGCTGTATGCACAGGGACCCCAAAACAGAGCTGTGTACATAATGACCCCAAAACAGAGCTGTGTACACAATGACCCCAAAACAGAGCTGTATGCACTGTGACCCCAAAACAGAGCTGTGTGCACAGTGACCCCCAAAACAGAGCTGTGTGCACAATGACCCCAAAACAGAGCTGTATGCACAGGGACCCCAAAACAGAGCTGTGTGCACAGTGACCCCTAAAACAGAGCTGTGTGCACAATGACCCCAAAACAGAGCTTTATTCACAGAGACCCCCAAAACAGAGCTGTATTCACAGTGACCCCAAAACAGAGCTGTATACACAGTGACCCCAAAACAGAGCTGTATGCACAGTGACCCCAAAACAGAGCTGTGTGCACAGTGACCCCAAAACAGAGCTGTGTACACAGTGACCCCTAAAACAGAGCTATATGCACAGTGACCCCAAAACAGAGCTGTGTGCACAGTGACCCCTAAAACAGAGCTGTATGCACAGAGACCCCAAAACAGAGCTGTATGCACAATGACCCCAAAATAGAGCTGTATGCACAATGACCCCAAAATAGAGCTGTGTGCACAGTGACCCTTAAAACAGAGCTGCATGCACAGGGACCCCAAAACAGCTGTGTACACAATGACCCCAAAACAGACCTGTATACACAGTGACCCCAAAACAGAGCTGTATACACAGTGACCCCAAAACAGAGCTGTGTGCACAATGACCCCGAAACAGACCTGTATACACAGTGACCCCAAAACAGAGCTGTGTACACAAAATAGAGCTGTGTGCACAGTGACCCCTAAAACAGAGCTGTATGCACAGGGACCCCAAAAACAGAGCTGTATGCACAGGGATCCCGGTATGGAAGTGACTTTATTATGAGGTGGACAAACCCTTCACTGAAGCAGCTCTATCTGCCTCACTCACAGCAGGAAATCCCAGCACAGTCACAGCACCAATAGGTGGCGGCCATCTATCACAGCCTGTCAGCTGCCGGGCACTTGCATTCTGTTATCGCCATGCACAGAGGCAGAACTAGCAAGTACTGGCCCCCTAACTATTGATACCTCCATACTCACAGTGTCCCCCAAAACAGAGCTGTATGCACAGAGACCCCCAAAATAGAGCTGCATGCACAGTGACCCCCAAAACAGAGCTGTGTGCACAGTAACCCCAAAACAGAGCTGCATGCACAGTGACCCCCAAAATAGAGCTGCATGCACAGTGACCCCCAAAACAGAGCTGTGTGCACAGTAACCCCAAAACAGAGCTGTGTGCACAGTGACCCCAAAACAGAGCTTTATTCACAGGGACCCCCAAAATAGAGCTGTATGCACAGTGACCCCCAAAACAGAGCTGTGTGCACAGTGACCCCAAAACAGAGCTTTATTCACAGAGACCCCCAAAATAGAGCTGTATGCACAGAGACCCCTAAAACAGCTGTATGCACAGTGACCCCCAAAACAGAGCTGTGTGCACAGTGACCCCTAAAACAGAGCTGTATACACAGGGACCCCAAAACAGAGCTGTGTACATAATGACCCCAAAACAGCTGCATGCACAGGGACCCCCAAAATAGAGCTGTATGCACTGTTACCCCAAAACAGAGCTGTATGCACTGTGACCCCAAAACAGAGCTGTGTGCACAGTGACACCAAAACAGAGCTGTGTGCACAGTGACCCCTAAAACAGAGCTGTATGTACAGTGACCCATAAAATAGAGCTGTGTACACAGGGACCCCAAAACAGAGCTGTATGCACAGGGACCCCCAAAATAGAGCTGTGTCCACAATGACCCCAAAACAGAGCTGTATGCACAGGGACCCCAAAACAGAGCTGTATGCACAGAGACCCCCCAAAATAGAGCTGTGTGCACAGTGACCCCTAAAACAGAGCTGTGTGCACAATGACCCCAAAACAGAGCTGTGTGCACAGTGACCCCAAAATAGAGCTGTATGCACAATGACCCCAAAACAGAGCTGTGTACACAATGACCCCAAACCAGAGCTGTGTACACAATGACCCCAAAACCCAGCTGTGTCCACAGTGACCCCTAAAACAGAGCTGTGTGCACAATGACCCCAAAACAGAGCTGTGTGCACAGTGACCCCCAAAATAGAGCTGTATGCACAGTGACCCCAAAACAGAGCTGTGTGCACAGTGACCCCTAAAACAGAGCTATTTGCACAGTGACCCCAAAACAGAGCTGTGTGCACAGTGACCCCTAAAACAGAGCTGTATGCACAGGGACCTCAAAACAGAGCTGTATACACAGTGACCCCAAAACAGAGCTGTATGCACAGGGACCCCAAAACAGAGCTGTATACACAGTGACCCCAAAACAGAGCTGTATGCACTGTGACCCCTAAAACAGAGATGTGTGCACAGTGACCCCTAAAACAGAGCTGTATGCACAGAGACCCCAAAACAGAGCTGTATGCACAGAGACCCCAAAACAGAGCTGTGTGCACAGAGACCCCCAAAACAGAGCTGTATGCACAATGACCCCAAAATAGAGCTGTATGCACAATGACCCCAAAATAGAGCTGTGTGCACAGTGACCCCCAAAACAGAGCTGTATGCACAGGGACCCCAAAACAGAGCTGTGTACACAATGACCCCAAAAAAGAGCTGCATGCAGGGACCCCAAAACAGCTGTGTACACAATGACCCCAAAACAGACCTGTATACACAGTGACCCCAAAACAGAGCTGTATACACAGTGACCCCAAAACAGAGCTGTGTGCACAATGACCCCGAAACAGACCTGTATACACAGTGACCCCAAAACAGAGCTGTGTACACAATGACCCCAAAATAGAGCTGTGTGCACAGTGACCCCTAAAACAGAGCTGTTTGCACAGGGACCCCAAAAACAGAGCTGTATGCACAGGGACCCCAAAACAGAGCTGTGTACACAATGACCCCAAAACAAGGCGGTGGTTACGATGTGGATCATTTCTGTGTCCTCGGGGCAGGGAAGAAAGACAAGGAACGCAGCTCAATGATGACTGAGCCCTCGGCTGTGAACACGGATTCTCCATTGACATTGTGTTTTGTAATCTGTCCAACAGTTCATTAGGGTAATCAGTTGTCTCTGAGTGGCTGGCGATATGATAAAAAGGGATAGTCCAGGTATATTTCATTAGCCCTGTTCTCAGATTGACTTATTTTATTATGAGCTTTGAATTGTGGAGTTAGAGACCAGATGGGGGACCTGGTGACCCTTTTGAAGCTTCAAGAGAATGTGAGAAATCTCACTTAGTGATAACCTCTGACCCCAATAAATGAGTTCTAGGATTCCTGTATGGCTTTTAGGATTGGCTGAGTTAGTGAACCTGTGTACTAGTTTATAACTGGAACTAATGACTGTTTGTGTAAGCATTCTACAGACCATGAATACACATTCCATTTGCAGTCAGGGATCCCCCACCTACTCACTGAAATATAGGAGGTAGGGAATAACACACAGTCACATCAATACAGTATACACATAACACTCATATATTACACCTCATACATAATGCACATTTCTATGACGGTTACAAACAGATCTTTTTATTCATAACTGCTTTGCTCATTTCCCTCCCCACCCCCAAAATATATCTGTAATATAGTAAGCCCCAAAACAGCAGCTTGCACAGTAACCCCCCTCCCTACATATTGTTGTATGTATAGTAATCCTCAAAATATAACTGTATGTATAGTGAAAAAAACATTGAAACAAGGCCATACTCACAGCTCACAGGCTGGACTGAAACTAAACCCAGTACATAGGCAACACAACGTTATTTACATTCTTAGGTGCCCCTGTGGTAGAATTTATGTAGGGCAAACCAGTCGACCAAATCGCATTGGAATTAATGAGCATAGATCTGCTATAAGAACATACTACTCAAAGCCTAGTAGCAGTAAGGAAGAGGATAAAAACAAATGTGGTGAAACCACTGTTGCTCGTCATTTTCATCAGGCTTCATTAAAATGGTGTATTACAGAACAAGTGAGATGCAAAGATCAATCTATGCTTCGTTCCCGCTTGCTTCAACGTCAAGCTTTTAGGATTTTTAAATTGAATTCTCAGGTCCCTAATGGCCTTAATGAGGCGTTTAGTCTGAAAGCTTTTCTGTGATCGCAGTAGTTTTAGTATTGTGCTAGTTTTAGTAAGGTTGTATAATTGTATGCCTTATCACTTGTTGTATGGTTTAGTATATATATATATATATATATACATATATATATGAAGTAAGTTGTATTGCAACTTACCTTTAGCGTTAGGGTACAGCCAGATGCCGCCGGTCTGAGGAAGGAGGAGTTTTCCTCCGAAACGTCACTCTGGGGCGTATGGCTGTTCTCATGTTTGCTTCTCCATGCTAATGCAAGATATGGATACTACGGACATTAAAGAGAACCTGTCACATAGCTTATACCCCCCTTGCTGAGGGCAGCACAAGCTAGTGTCAGACCTGCCGTTTCCAGCGCTGTGTCCCTTATTCTGTAAGATGCAGCAGTTTTAGAGCATTTACCCCTCAAATCTTATTCATGAGCAGGTGTTAGCTCCACCCAGAAAAGGCTAGCTCCGCCCACTGACAGTTATTCACATGTTTATACCTATTCAAAGTAATAGGTTTGTCAGTTGAGGTGGGCGGGGCTAGCCTCAGATGGGCGGGGTTTGAAAAAAACTGACACTCTGAAGGACTCTTCGAATGACTCTTCTGGCTGAAAACTGCAGATTTGAGCATTAAATACACGAAAACTGCAGCATCTTACAGAATAAGGGACACAGCGCTGGAAACAGCAGGTCTGGCACTACCTTATTCTGTGCTCAGCCAGGGGGGCAAAAACTATGTGACAGGTTCTCTTTAAGTAAGAACTTTCTATGTTGCTTCTCCACATGTAAAGTTGCATAGACTGTTGATCATGCATCGCAGGTTTATACTTCTCGCCACAGTAATGAAGAGTTATATATCCTTTTCCTGAATTGTTTGGACTATGTGTATATTTGAGAATTTGCTACTATAAAATATTCAAATATAGAAGGACTGCGCCTTTATTATGAATTTGAGTGCTGGAGCTCCACCTGTTGGGAAGTACAGATAGTTAGTATGGCGCTAGATAGCTTCTGTATGATGCTCCTTATAACTGAACATGCTGGAGCCTCAGCTGGCTCTATCCCCTGCCCAGAGGAGATCTGTAGCCTTCAGTGTAATATACCAGTGAAGGAGCGGGGACAGGTGAGTATTGTAAAGGCTACTTTCTGGAAACCATTAATCTGGTGAAGACTGGGTATGTGGCATTATTTTGGGGTACACTGTGTGTATGAACCAGCTTCTTGCTTGGTAGGACCCGATAAAACAAGGGTATCTTTATTAGAATACTTTTACATTCCATACAGCATAGTAAACGGCTTACACAGGTCAGTGCTCGAATGTCATAGGTACATTATAGTGGCCAGACTGACGCGTTTCGGGTGTTATGCATCCTTACTCATAGTGCGCAATTT
>JAODAL010025013.1:0-59487 GCA_025379985.1 Phyllomedusa bahiana
GAGAACCCGAGTTAATGGCGGCCTCTCCCCCCTTTGTTTGGGCAAGGGTTACCAGGCAGGGATGTCCCTGCCCCCTTTTTTACATTTTACATGGAGCTTTTTAAAAGGCCTAAGGGCGACGACTCCCATCCGGGGATCTGCATTGTGATCGCAGGGGGGTTTTCCTTTTTGGGATGATTGTTGCTTACCCCACCAACCTAGGGGAATCAATGCCAGCAGTACTTGGTCCTCAACAATTTGTGACTTTATCGCACAGATCAATTTGACCAAGAGTGAGTTAAAGTTTGAATTTTGCAAAAGGCCCTCTGAAACGCTGCGGTCCTCTTTCCCTTTCCTGGTCCACCCTTCTTCAAAATCTGGAATACACACCCCTGCTCGTTTGGGAAAAGATTTTTGAACTTATTTTTGCCCCAAATTTTCACTAAAATTTAAGGGGTGCCCTCTTGAAGTGGGATAAAGGACTTCAGGGGGATAGGAGTATCAACATTGTTAAAATGAATGTTTTTCCCCTTTCCCCTGTACTTGTTCCAGGCTACCCTCTGGTATTCTCTAAGCCCTTTTTTGCTACCTTGCGTACATTGATTAGATTTTGGTGGCCCAGAACGCCCCGGGTTTTGAAATATGCATCCTCACGAGGTTAAAGTAGACGGGGGGCTTGCTCTCCCGGTTTCACTCCTACAACCAGCGGCAAAAGACTCAGTCCTGGACTCTTTTCATATTTTTCCCCCTCGGGGAAAGGGGTTCAGCGGGAATCCTTGCTTTGGAGCCCAGGGCAGATTCCCGGGCGCCGCTTCCTGTATGCCAAAGAAACTATTTTTTAAAAGGCCCCGTAGTGTCCAAATTAACCCCCGGGCTTGACGGTTTCCCCCCCAAGAGGTTTTGTTCAGGGCAGGAGGCCCCGCACACCCTTGGTGGGTAAACCAGATATCCCCGGCCCATAGTCGCACCTTGGTTAGGGTCTGGGGATGCTCCGTCCTCTTCGATTTTTTTGGGAAATCCTCCATGAAAATTACCATGAACTTGCCGGTGGGCGGGGCAAGTTTTTTTCGGGTTTAAATTATTTCGTGGGCCCCCTTACCCCTGTGTAAGCTGTTTTGACCTTCATAGACCCTATTGCCTTTCGAAGAATGGTGCTTCAGTTTCCCCAGGGGAAAGCACGCTTCTCAAAGGTTAGGGTTTTTTGCGCCAGCAGTGGGGATCCTTTCCCCTTTCAAGCGAGCTGGGAGAGGGAGCTGGAGAACTTCACGGGGAGGATTGGACAAAAGTTTTCTGCCTCTCACATAAGCGCAGTCTCTTGAAAGCAAAAAACTAAATTTAAAAAAATAGTACCGCGGGTAAATTTTTCCGGGCCTTTATGCATCCCTTTACCCAGGGGCGCCCAAATTTATGCGGGCGCTTCGAGGGAGTGGGCACCATGTCCCTTTTGTGGAGATTCACCCCTTTCTGGCCAAGTGCTAGACCTATACTTTTTACACGGGGATAAGTCTCACAATGCCCGGGGCCGTGCTGCTCCTCTTCCAGGCCCCCCCTTCCCTCCGCCCCCCCCCCCCGGCCCCCCCCCCCCCCCCCCCCCCCCCCCCCCCCCCCCCCCTTCTTTTGTCAGTTTTAACCCTTATCGGGGGCCCTTTTGTTGTTAAAATGGCGGGTTTTCCTTTTTCTTTACCACTTGCTTTTTGAATCTGGGTGGAGGTGATGCTTTCGCAGCCTAAGAGACCGGCCAACATCTTGTTATTTTTTTTTTTTTTTTTGGGGTTTTCTTTGTCCCATTAGCTCAACTTATTCGCACATGTGAAAATTTTGAGGTTCTCTTTACGGCCTAGGAGCCCGGTTTGGGGGGCCACAACTTATGGGCCCCCCGATTTGGGCTTTTTATTTCCCGTCCCTCTAACCGCTAAAATTTTTTTCCAGTGGCGGAGCCGTGTAATTGCTTTTTTCCCCCTTGCCCTTATCTTAATTGTACAGTTCCTTTTGTTATTGACAAGCATAAGGTTCTGTGTTTTTAAAACTGGTGGATTTATAAAGCAGCCCATTTATGCGCCCCCCTTCTTTTTATGGGCCATTTTGGTTTTAAAAAAAACCCCTTTGAAAAAGAAAAAAAAAAACAAAGAGATTTAACAAAACTTTTTTTCTAAAAATTTTAGAGCTTCCCAGAAGACCCCGACCTAGATAATTTGGGCAAACGGGATTCTCCTGGTTTGGGAGGGGGGAACATTCTTAAAATTTCAATTCTTCCCGGGGTACTTTAAACCTTTTCCAAACGTTCCCCTTATATTCCCAACCGTTTTTTGGAAAAAATGGGTCCAACGTATTTTTACCATCCACTTGGGCCCTTCTCCGACCCAAAACTTGCCATATCTGTTTACAAGGATAAAAAGCTGGGGGTTTGGGTCTACCGGAATGTAAAAATTTACTCATTTGGGGGCCTACTCTTGGGGCGGATTTGGGGGGTTTCCCAGGGGGGGCAAAAAGGGGTTCGTTGGCTAAATCGGTTTGTCCTCTCTCTTTGGCCTTTGTTCCCTGGATCTGGACTCAATCCCTGGTTGACCATTACCCAACCTCATTTACGACACGTCATACCCTAGCCACGATTTTCACCTATAAATCTTCTTACAACCTGTTACTAGTGGGGTACCACAGGACTCAGTATTGGGGGCCCTTATCCTCTTCAACATTTCATTTAAAGCTTTTCACAGGATTTAAACCCGTAAAAAATCATTTTTTCAGCGTACTAAAGCCGTAAATAATCAAACAATAAGGATAATGTGTTATTACAAAGGATCTGGATAAATTGGAGGCCTGGGAGGGAAATGGCAGATGATTTTAACACTGAAAATGCAAGGGTTTATGCAAAAGGGGGAAAGAGAAATCCATTACATGATTACATTTTAAAATGGAAAAACATGTAAAAGTGACTGGAAGGATTGGGAATCCGGGTGGACAGAAAACTTAACTGTACAGCCATGTCACAGCACAGCCAAAGGGAAATGGGTCGGGGGTGCATTAAAAGGGGGCATAGAGGCAATGATGGGAAAATTATTCTCCCATTATACAAGTCACGGGGTTTTAGACCACCATGGAATATTGTGTACATTTTGGGCCCCGTAAAAGGGGAAAACATTGTAAGCTTAAACAGGTACAAAGGGGGGAAACAAAAAAATTTAAAGGACGGGGGGACTACAATACCCAGAAAGATTAGCAAGATTGGGGTTATTTAGAGAAAAGACAGTTGGGGGGGACATAATAAATTGTTTAAATACATAAAAGGGTCAATAGAGATCTCCCCAAGATTATTTATACCCGGGGCTGTATCAGAACAAGGGGGCACCCTCTACTCTAAGGAATGAAATTTTCTACAAAAAACATAGAAAGGGATTCTTTACTGTAAGAGCAGGGGCTATGGAATTCTGCCGAGGGACTTGTCGGGTAAAATCATAACAGAGTTCAAAAAGGGCTTGGATGCATTTCGGGAGCGTAATAATATACAATTTAGTGTCTAGGATTCAGGAAAGGGGTCATTGACCAGGGATTTTTCTGATTCCCAACTGGAGTCGGGAAGGAATTTTTCCCTAAAATGGGGCAATTGGCTTCTACCTCTTTGGGGGTTTTTTGCCTTCCTCGGGATCAAACCCTTCACAACGGGTGAACGGGATGGATTTTCCCCCTTTTTTCGGCTTACAAACTATGAAACCTCATTAACCGTTTGGGGGACCATTTTTCCCTGTTGTCGATATCCCCCCATTCCCTCCTGGCCCTGGGAGTCCCCCTTTTTTTGGTACCCAAAAACAAAACCCGCTGCGCTTGGCATTTTAGGGGTGTGGCTCCACACCCTTTCCCTTTTCCGGCCCCTTTCCGTAGAGATACCTTCATTCTCTTTCCTTTTTTTCAGTATTCCAGGTGCATCACTTCTTTAAGTCACTCAAACAAGCAGGTGATTTTAGGAGACCTCTCCCCTTTGGAATTGCCTCCCAGTTCTCCCCCAGGGCACTTTTATTTCCGTATTTTAAGAATTTCCTCTGCTCATTGGTCCACTCTCCCCTCTTTTTGTAAGGCGTGGGAAGACGAGCTTCATAAATCTTTCTCGCAAGTCCAATGACAACGTTGTTTCACTCCACCCATAGGCGGGGGTGCCTCTAGGCTAGGAAAACATCTTTAAAAATTCCCCCAGGGGGTTTGGGGTACCCTTTCTTGTCAAAAGTGGTTTCCCTCTGTACCAATACTTTTGGCGCTTGGGCGGAAGTCGGCACATGGTGCAAAATCGGGGGACGTCAGCCCTTGAAAGGTTTTCGGGAGCATTTATGATTTAACCCAAAAAACTTACCATTTTTTCGATTCTAAAAAACCCTGGGGTTTGGCCTTTACTTTTTATTTTTGATTCCACGCCCTGGGGTATAAAATTTTTTGACTCCGGCATTTGCTACAGGCTGCCAAGACTATCATCCCCAGTCACTGGCGGTCTTCGGAAAAATCCTACTTTTTTTTTGATGTTTTCCGAGGTTTGCCAATTTCATATGGAGGGAAATCTTTGGCCCCCTCTAGTATCAGGGCAAGCTCCTCAGAACGTGGTCTCCTTGGGTCACCTTTTTGAATTTTTCCCCGCGTTTTCCCAACTTTTTGATGTCGGAAGTTTGTGACCCTAACTGCCTCTGTTTTTGCGTGGAAAAGAGTAAAATGGGGTTTTTATGTGGTGGGTTTTTTTTTTTGTTTTTTTTTTTTTCCTCTTTCCCCCTTTTTCCCCCCCGCCCCTTTTTTCCCCCTTTCCCCTGTGTTCGTACTCAACATTACCATACTTGTGTATACTATTTTAATGTCAACTTTTTGTTTTCTTCTGGTATTTTTGTTTTTTATTTATAAGCGTTTTTGTATATTTTTATATTTCGACCGGTTTTTCTGTTATAAACAAAAAAATGTATCTGGCCCTTTGGGGCCCACTTTTTTGTTTGTACTAATTATACATTATACGTTTGGTTTTTTTTAGGAGACCTTCCAAGTCTCCCATTCTGTACTTGTTTGATTTTATGTCTAATCTACTCTTTTTCAATAAAGCGTTTTGGAATCAGAAAAAAAAAAATATTGTACAAATTTTGGAAAAATTTGCCATTTTCAAAGTTCAAAAATTTCTGAATGTAAGATGTATAATTATTCTACGTGTTTGGCCTAATTTTTTTTTAAAGTCTTTTTTTATTTTTTACGACATTAGAGGGCTTAGAAATTTAGTATAAATTTTTTTTTTTTTTCAAATAAATTTTGAACCCGATTTTTTTTAGGGGCCAGTCCTTCTGATGGGTTTGAGGGTCTGTAGTTAGATTCCCCACAATTTACTCCATTAAAAAAAACTACCCCCTTAAAGATTCAAAAAACCCTTTTAAAAATTTTTTTTAATCCATTAGGTATTTCACAAAAATTTTAAAAAAAGTGGGAATAAATTTCAAATGTATTCATTTTTTTTTGCAGATTTAATTTGTATCCTTTTTATTGGAACATTAAATTTTAAAAAAGGGAAAAAAAAACTTAATATTGATTCCCCAGATTCTTTGTTTTCTGAAAATATCCCATATGTGGCCCTAGTGCACTATTTGGCTCAACCACAAGCCCCAGAATAGAATAGAGGAGCAACTGCCAGACTCTGGGGTCCAAGTTTCATTATGATTTTCTTTAGGCGCCATTACAAGTTTGCAGACACCTTAAGGTGCTAAAACTTAATAGAAAAACCTAAAAAGACCCCATATTGGAAACTATACCCTTTAAGGAATATATCCAGGGGTGCAGTGAGTATATCGACCCCACAGGTGTTTCACAAATTTTTTTAACGTTAGGCTGTGAAAATGAATAAAAACATTTTCTGGCTGACTTTTTTTTTCTTTATTTTTATGGCGTTCACCATGCTGGTTAAATAATGTGACAGGTTTATAGGGTAGGTCATTATGCACGCGATACTAAATATGCGTACTTTATTTTTACTCTTTTTTTCGGGGGGCGATTGGCGTTTTGTAAAAGGGGAAAAAGGTGGAGTGTGTGTAATAATTTAATTACATTTTATTTTTTGTGTTTTACTTTTTTTTTCACATTTTTGTACTTTTTGACTGTTTTTACTTTTCCCCAAAGGGGACTTGTATCGGTGATTTTGAGATCACTGTTACAAGGGAGATCAGTACATAAAAGTTCTGCTATGTACTGATCTCCCTTGTAACAGTGATTTGAAGATCATTGATTCAAGTTCTATGACAACTGTCAATCACTCAGTTTGAAGATCAGATACAAGTTCCATGACAACTGTCAATCACTAAATTTGAAGATCACTGATACAAGTTCCATGACAACTGTCAATCACTCAGTTTGAAGATCACTGATACAAGTTCCATGACAACTGTCAATCACTCAGATTGAAGATCACTGATATAAGTTCCCTATGGGGAAAAGTAAAAAAAAAAAAAAATAGAAAAATGGTCAAATAAACTACAAAGAAATCTTTCCATGACAACTGTCAATCACTCAGTTTGAAGATCAGATACAAGTTCCATGACAACTGTCAATCACTCAGCTTGAAGATCACTGATACAAGTTCCCTATGGGGAAAAGTAAAAAAAAAAAAAAACAGTCAAAAACTACAAAGAAGTCTCCATGACAACTGTCAATCACTCAGTTTGAAGATCACTGTTACAAGTCGACATTCACCTCTATGGATACTGTAAAAAAAAAAAAAAAAAAAAGAAATGTCAAAAACTACAAAGAAGTGTCCATGACAACTGCCAATCACTCAGTTTGAAGATCAGATACAAGTTCCATGACAACTGTCAATCACTCAGCTTGAAGATCACTGATACCAGTTCCCTATGGGAAAAGTAAAAAAAAACAGTCAAAAACTACAAAGAAGTCTCCATGACAACTGTCAATCACTCAGTTTGAAGATCACTGATACAAGTTCCATGACAACTGTCAATCACTCAGCTTGAAGATCACTGATACAAGTTCCCTATGGGGAAAAGTAAAAAAAAAAAACAGTCAAAAACTACAAAGAAGTCTCCATGACAACTGTCAATAACTCAGTTTGAAGAGCACTGATACAAGTTCCATGACACCTGTCAATCACTCAGTTTGTAGATCACTGATACAAGTTCCCTATGGGGAAAAGTAAAAAAAAAAACTGTCAAAAACTACAAAGAAGTCTCCATGACAACTGTCAATCACTCAGCTTGAAGATCAGATACAAGTTCCATGACAACTGTCAATCACTCAGCTGGAAGATCACTGTTACAAGTTCAATGAAACGTCAATAATAAATATGAAGATCAAAATACAAGTCCCTATGAAATGTAAACAGTCATGAAATCAATACAAGTCTCCATGACAACTGTCAATCACTCATATTGAAGATCTCTGATACAAGTTCCATGACAACTGTCAATCACTCAGCTTGAAGATCACTGATACAAGTTCCCTATGGGAAAAGTAAAAAAAAAAAACAGTCAAAAACTACAAAGAAGTGTCCATGACAACTGTCATTAATCCTGAAAAATCCAGTTTAGGAAGATCACTGATACAAGTTCCCTATGGGGAAAAGTAAAAAAAAAAACAGTCAAAAACTACAAAGAAGTGTCCATGACAACTGTCAATCACTCAGCTTGAAGATCACTGATACAAGTTCCATGACAACTGTCAATCACTCAGCTTGAAGATCACTGATACAAGTTCAATGACAACTGTCAATCACTCAATTTGAAGATCACTGTTACAAGTTCCCTATGGGGAAAAGTAAAAAAAAAAAAAAAAAAACAGTCAAAAACCAAAAAATCTAAAACGAATAACTACCATTTTTGGGGGGGAAAAAAAGGGGGCCCCAGGATTTTTAAACTAATACAAAACAAAAAACCCCCCTTCCCCATGATGTTCTAATACCACTAAATTTAAATTAGGTAGCCCCCCCCAAAAAATAACCACAAATTAACAGGGCCCACTTTATTTCAACCCGTTTTAAATTTAAATTTCCCCGAATAAAAAGTAAATTTAAAAAAACCTTCTGCAACTGGGGAAAAATTCCCCCTAAACCCCCGGGGAAAAAAAATAATTCTTTTGGGGTTTATTTACCCCTTAAAATATTTATTTTTCGTTTTCTTTCCCCCATGAAATTTATAACTCCCGAAAGGGGGCAGTGTTTTTAAAAAACCAAAACTAAAACCCCCCAAAAAAAACTCTTAAAAAAAAAAATTTTTTAAAAAAAACCTTTTAAAAAAAAAATTTTTCACACCCCAAATTTTTAAATTTTTTCCCCTTTTTTATGCAGAAAATATAAAAAATATCACAAACCTTTTGAAAAAAAAACAAAAGGTAAAGGTCTAAAATTTTAACCAAATAATAATTTAAAAACATAAATTCTTTTAATCAAACACATATAAAAACCCCCCCACCCCTTTTTGAAAGCCTTCATTTTCCCTGCCACAATAAGAATTTTTTCACCAAGCACGGCCTGTCAGCCCCTCTGGTCGGTCAAATCAAGCTTTTCAGGTAAAAAGGGGGACGGAAATGCTGTACCTCGGGGTCCTTTTTTTGAAACACATAATTTAAAAAGTGATTAAATACCCATTTTGGGAGATCCCACGCAACTTTACAGGGAAAAAAACCCCCCTTTAAAGGACAATAAAGGATGTGGAAGTCTTCAGTTTTAAAACTTCCCAAAATAATTTCATAGCCTGGGAAAAAGAAGGAAAAAGGGGGAAAATTATACGTAAAAATATCACAAGGGGGGACCAACATAGAGGGGATTTCTTTCCCGTAAGAAACATGGAAAATGGACCCTCGCCAAGGAATTTTCAGGGGGAATTGCACACGTGTTTTCCCGGGGTTTCTCAAATGCATGAATAATATTAGTTCTAGTCATGATTCTGGAATCGGTCCATCCGGGATTTTTCTCCATACACAGGATTACACAGTAGTGAAAAGAATCGGGGCTGTGTGGCCCCCAGCACGCCCGGTGTCCGAGGAGGAGCCGGGGGCCCCCTCAAAACCCCCCCGCACTCACTGATACAGAGAGGGACATAACAAAAAACCTAAATCACCACAAATGGCGGGCTTCTGCTGGAAGGTTTTACCCTGCGCTGGAATGCTGGGGCATTAAAACAGAACACCCCTGGGGGTCTGGGGGATGCCTATCATTTTTGTGTGTCAGGTTCCTATAAGGGTCAGGAGGGTTTGCTGTCTATTTCTCCAAGGGGGAGTGGGGGTATTTGAAGGACACAAGGGTCGTAAAAAGGGGTCGATGGAGGATCTGGAAATCACCGGGCCCTTATGGCACAAGGTAAGGAGATAGAGCGGTTATCCCCTATTACTTTGGGTGCAGGACGGCACTGGCGGCCATGTTGGGGATTTAAAGGGAAGGTGTCATCAGAAAATAACCTATTGGTTATATTGTGTTTTATATTATGTTCAGCTGCAGCAATTTTGACATCTATGACAAAGCCCCATTTTTAAAACTGATGTCACTTTATGTGGGAATAACTTTTTGACACTGAGCTTTGAGCATTCAGCTCTGTTCGCTGGGGGTTGGGAGCAAACACCTGATCCCCTCAAGGGACTATATTTTGAATGGGTAATTAAGTTAAGGGGCAGGTGAAAAACAACTGTAGTCTATGCTTTTTATGTCATGAAACTATCATGTAGTCGGAGGTGGTATTTGTGGGGGGGTGGAGGCCAGTTCTAAGTTTTGCTATGAGACCCCATTGTTACATGTTACTCCCCTGCCTACAGTCTTTAACTCACAAGGCATTATGGGAAAAGAGCTGAAAGCTCAAGCACCCGCTATTGGTTGTAGTCAATCCTCAATTTGCATCTGACTCGCTGAGTCTTTGTAAAGCAAAAAGGGTTGTGAGCCAAGCCAGTATTGCTCATCTACAGACAGCTGTTTCAGGGTTTTGCCCTTCCTCACTGCAGAGTAGAGCTTACTGTCTTGCTAGGTGGCAATGATTGGCTAAGAAAGGGGAAAAGCTCTCTTTGGGGAGAGCACCATATAGATGTGGGGGATTTGAAATGACCTTTTTGCACCCCATTAGGCATCTGCATATCACAAGATATTATTGATAAAGAGCTGAATGCTCAAGCACCTGCTTTTGGCTGTAACCAATCCTCAATTTGCTTCTGACTTAATGAGTCTTTGGAAAGCAAAAAGAGATGCGCAACACTGGCTTGGCTAACATCTGCAGACAGCTGTTTTGGGGTTTTGCCCCTCCTTACTGCATAGCAGAGCTTATTGGCTGGCTGGGAGGCCACGAGTGGCTCAGAAAGGGAATTTAGGTGTGTAGGAATTTGAAATTGCCTTTTTGCACACCACTTAGCATCTGCATATCATAAGACATTATGTCAAAAGAGCTGAAAGCTCAAGCACCCTCTATTGGATATAACACTGGCTTGGTTCACATCCCTTTTTGCTTTCCAAAGACTCCAAAGATTCGTGAGTTAGAAGCAAATTGAGAATTGGTTATATACAATAGAGGGCACTTGAGCTTTCAGCTCTTTTCCCATAATGCCTTGTGATATGCAGATGCTTAGTTTGGTGCAAAAAGGTCATTTCAAATTCCCACACATCTATATGGTGCTCTCCCCAAGGAGAGATATTCACCTTCCTGATACAGTCTTTAACTCCTTAACGACCGCGCACCGTCTTTTGACGGCGGCCGATGCGGGTCGTTTGTCTGCAGCGACGTTTTTGGCCCGTCGCTGAAAGACATCGGAGTTTGCGCCGCCCGGCGCCGCAATTGTGCTGGGATCAGAGCTGTACTACACAGCCCCCCCCCAGAGCATGTCCTGCGAGCACCGGAGTGCGGAGGAAACCTCTGCAACCCGATGCTTTAACCCTTTGATTGCGGCGGTGCATTACCGCAGCACAATCAAAGGGTTTCCCTGCTCTGTCGGGTGATTGGAACACCCGGTGACCCGAAAGAGCCTGGGGAACGGCTGCACAGTCAGCTCTGGGGACCTAGAGTGGCCCCAGAGCTGTCTGTGCAACAAGCCAGTGATCAGGGCAGACTGTGTGCTGCCCTGATCACTGCCTGAGTCAGACTGACACAGATTATAATGTATTAGCATATATGAATATGCTAATACTTTACTAAGTGATAAAAAAAATATAAAACAGTTCTCCCTTCATGGAAGTAAAACAAAGTTTAAAAAAAAAACAGAAAAAGTGCAAGAAAAAAGAATAAAAAAATAAATAAATAAAATAAAAATAAATATTTGGTAAAAAATAATTGTGCATAAATTACACACAAAAAAAACCCTTCACATATTAGGTGTCAGGAAAAAGCCCGCCCCACTGGCCCACTCGAGAGTCGACGGCCCTAGGGGTGCACATGGTCAGCCAGATACTGTTCCACTGTTAACCCCTGTCCACACGGGCACAGGGAGAACCAGGGAGGGCGAGAGAACACACTCCTCGTCCAGAATCCTGAACGGCTGCCACCAGTTTCTAGTTTAGTTATAAGACTGGTCCGTTACCGACTTACAACAAGGCCGAACCCAGCCTTGGGGTAGGTATATATTATAGACAGAGTTCTAGGCGTGTAAGGCCGATGACCAAGACAGACTAACTTAGATTTAAGTTTATAGATTTAATTAGCCTTGGAGGGCACACTAGACAAATATATACAAAAGGATAATAATATACAGATAAGAGTCAGAGGTGCAAGTATAAGTATGAGTTACAGACAAAGGCAGTAAAATGTGTCCAGTTACCTGTGGATGGCTTGGTGCTTGTCCCACATGGGGGGCTTATGTGGCCTGGCTTCTGTGTGTGGATGCTCCTGGAAATGCTCTTAGGTACCCCCCCCCCCACCTGGGTCAGCCGTTGTGCACACCTGGGTCCCTGCTGATATGTGTGTGGGGACAGCCCACCTGGCAGCCCCCCACACACCCCTGGGAGGGTCTATGAACTCCTCTCACTCTGGTCATGCAGTTTCTGACAGAAACACAAAAATGGACCTTAACGCTGCAGGGCATTGGCCCAGAACCGAGCCGGTGGCATCATCAGAACCGGCCGGACCTACACTACGCCCGGATATCAGACACTCTTATCCTATGGACTCCCTAGGTCCGGTTTTCGATTTCTCAGTCCCCCAGCATCATGCAAGCATGGGAATGGTGGCTATATGTGCGGGGAGTTCCATATTTTAAGATATGAACTCGCCATGGACCAGTTATGAGTGGATCGCCTATAAATCTATATGAAATATCGGAGCCGTGGTAGCTGGGTTGGATTAATTCAAGTCTTTGTTCTTGGGGTTGGAGAGGGCACATGTGTTCAGTGCTAATTAATGGAAATGAGGGTTCTTTTGAGGTGTCCACATCTCCTGCTGTGCCAACTTCCTATGGAAGAGCATTTACAATGGGTCTTGGCTGTGCTCATTAACGTGTAAATTGAGCTTTCCTAGGGGCTGGGGGCCATCTGTGAGATCTGACTAGATACGAAAATGGAGATGAAGTCATTTTTTGAGTGAATTTTCCTCACATTAGGTATCCATATGACTGTAATAACCTGTAGAATTAATCTAACAGGTTATTAAGTGTGAAATGTGAATGGTGTAGAAAAAAAAAAAAACTATTCCCCCATAAAGTACAACTTGTATCGAATAAAACGAGGCCTCATCCAACTGTGTCATTGAAAAAATAAAAAAGTTACCACTGTTGAAAAGCAAGGAGGCAAAAACTAAAAAAATATTCTGGTCATGAACTACTTTTCAGGCGTTCGGCTTAAGGGGTTGAACAAAGAATGAACTAAATTTCTCTTTATATTGCTCTTCTATCACCAGCCGCCTCTTCTCCATGATGGTCTTGTTAACTTGATACCTGTAAGTTTGATACAAGTTGAATTTTTTAAGAAATTTTCAAATTCCCCAGTTTAGTGTAAAGTTTCCTATACCCTCCAATCCATACCCATTTGACCTTCTAAATCCCCGTCTGACCTACAGACAGCATGCAGAGCTAGATCTTACCATCTAACGTGATGGCGTCTGCTCTGCTAACATGCTGCTGCAAGATAGTTTGTCTTACTATTCAGTAGGTAAAGGATTTATGGTCACTGCTAAGGAAGGAGAAGATTTGTCTTCTTATTTTCATGCATAACACATAAAACAAAGTCCTTTTTTTAGGTTTTCTGGGAATATTTATTTGTCCTCTCTGAAGGGAGGCTCCCTTTTATTGTATTATGGTAATGCCCAATTGGTTTTGAAGGACCAAGTGTGTTTGACGAGGACAAGTGTCTATCATAGAAGTGGTGACTGGGTGCAGCCCAGAATCCTGGACTTTGTCATTGACACATTTTGAAATGTTAAAGGGGTTGTCTCACTACAAAGAATAGCTTTCAAAATGCAGGGAACAATAAGTTTTCCAAATATATTGTGTGGTTCATCTTTTTTTTTTTAAGGAGCTACAAGTGATTTTAGCACCTTCCTGGCTCTCTCTGGTTTCCCAATTGACCGACCTGTGTACTCTTTATCCACTGCTGTTTGTTCTATCTGATAGCAGGGAGTGAGGTCATCACACAGGTCATGGCCAGCAGTGTGAGAGCTTGTGTGTTATCTGATCTTTCAGACAAAGGACTATTTACTCTACTGTTTACATTAGCTCAGAAGCTTCTCCAGACCTCAGAGAAGGTAATTTATTTAATTTAGACTGATAAACAGAGAGGCCTGAATACACTGAGCTCATATGCTAATTACAGACAGCTTGACCAGGAAGTGGCAGAGCCAAGCAGCATTATTTCATTAATGCATCCTATGAAATTTTGAGATGAGACAACCCCTTTAAAGCTTTTCTGACAAATTATGGAAAGCATTTGAAAGAAAAAGTTTCTACCCCTCCTACCTGCTGGATCCACTTCTGTCTAGCTTCTAGAACGAGAATAGAATCGGCATGCATGTTTTCAGCCAAAGCCACAAGTAGATCCTTCTATAGGATGGAGAAGTGGTAGTACTGAAACAGAGCAGGAAGAGGAATGTTGTCTCCAGCTCCATATTAAATAAAAAATGTATTAAATATATTTCAGAATCATACCATAGTATATGATGGTCATCAAGACTGACGCGTTTCGGGTTTTGATAGTACCCTTAATCATAGCTGAATAAAAACCATAGGAAATAGATAATGGTGCCGCACATTTGTAGTGGATGCGGGTGCTCAGTGGAAAGCCAATTGGCTATAGTCCAGAATATAGAAGAATCCATGGCACTCCTTATTTAATCGCAGAAATGGTTTATTTAACAAAAATAGATATCCAAGAACAGCTCTCCCTTCAAATGTATAGGAGATTTAGCAAGAATTGTCCCATGGTCCATCTTTTCGGCTGAAATTGGCCTTCATCAGGGACCGAGGCGTGGGGAAGAGCAGGAGTGTAGGAGAGTGTGACACTCTTACATAAGGAGGACCGTGGATTCTTCTATATTCTGAATAAAAACCATACCAATGACCAAATATCTGCTCATACAGATTGCGTCATCTAAACCATGCCAAGACATGTGATCAAAAAATAGTGTATGATGCAAAACCTGGATCAGAATTGAGATGCAACAGAAAACCTCGATCAGAAGCAAGAGAAAAAAAAAAAAAAATACAATAAAAAAAAATTAATAAGGATATAATAAATAATTTCTAAAGTTGAGGCGTGTATTCCGTTTGAAACTCCAAAATGCTTCACAATGAAGCAATAATTGTTTCAAGTCACCCCCTCTTGGGCCTAATTTTACATGTTCTATGCCATAAAAACTGAAAACCCTTGTGTCACCATTATGTACCACAAGAAAATGTTTGAGGCACCTGATTGATTTAAATATTGTGGATTTTTGAAGTGAAACAAATGTTCGTACATGCGCCTCTTTAAATTTCGCTTGGTGCACCCCACATCTATTAGGTTGCAAATCAGGCAGTGTATAATGTTCACAACCGATCGAGTGTCGCAATGAATAAAATCCTGAATTTTAAAGACAGAGTTGCCGCAACTGGACTTGAATTCCGTGACACGATTCGTAATTGCGCTCCACCACACTTGAAATTACTCCTTGGTGTGAGCCAGGTGTCCTGCGAATGTGTTTCCCTATATAAACTAAGTGACAATATAGAACCCAATGATTTACCCCTCTTAGAAACAAAACGTATGCCCTCTTTCTTGATGTAAGCCATGTGAGAAACCATCCTAGGAATGTTTTAAACTTGTCTACTTTGTAAAAAAATAAAAATAATCTTTTAATTTTAACAGAAAATCTCGGTAAGAATTCTGAAGACGACTTTATGTTATCTCTAACCAATAAAGTAGAAGATGGAGAGATCATACAGCCCTCTTCAGGACCAAACCTTATTACCATCAATGTACATACAGGACTTCAGGGTACAAATCTTTCCTACAAGACTGGAGGGAATACATTTTTGTGTTCAGAATGTTGGAAGGGCTTTATAAGTAAGTCGAGACTTCTTAGACATCAGATAATTCACACAGGAGAGAAGCCATATTCGTGCTCGGAATCTGGAAAAAGTTTTACTGATAAATCAGTTCTAGATAAACATGAAATAAATCACACAGGGGTGAAGCCATATTCCTGCTCAGATTGTGGAAAACGTTTTACTCATAAATCAGACTGCATTAAACATGAAAGAGTTCACACAGGAGAGAAGCCATACTCCTGCTCAGAATGTGGAAAATACTTTACCAATAATCGTTCTCTTATTACACATGAAAGAAGTCACACAGGAGAAAAGCCATTTTTGTGTTCAGAATGTGGAAAATGTTTTGCAAGTAAAGAATCTCTTATCAGTCATTGCAAAATTCACAAATGAGTATAGCAATTTTCTTGTCCGAACTGTGGGAAATGTTTTACACATAAAACAGAACTTGTTAGACATGAGATAACTCACACAGGAGTGAAACAATTTTCAAGTTTAGAAATAGGCAAATGGTATTGAAGAAAACTATCTCTTCTGGCGCACAAGAGAATTCACACAGGGCAGAAGCCATATTCATGTTCAGAATGTGGGAAATGTGTTACAAGTAAAAAATCTTTTATCGCGCATAAGAGAATTCACACAGGAGAGAAGCCATATTCATGTTCAGAATGTGGGAAATGCTTCACCAATAAATCAAGTCTTGTTATACACGAGAGAAACCACACAGGGAATAGGCCATTTTCATGTTTAGAATGTGGGAAATGTTTCATAAGTAAATCAGAACTTGTTAGACATGAAAGAGGTCACACAGGAGAAAAGCCATATTTATGTTCAGAATGTGGAAAATATTTTAGTCGTAAATCAGAACTGCTTATACATGAGAGAAATCATACAGGAGAGAAGCCATATTCTTGTCCAGAATGTGGGAAATGTTTTATTAGCAAGTCAAAACTTGTTAGACATCAGAGGTTTCACACAGGAGAAAAGCCATATTCATGTTCAGAATGTGCAAAGTGTTTCAGCAATAAATCAAGTCTTGTTATACATGAGCGAATTCACACAGGAGTTAAGCCTTATTCGTGCTCAGAATGTGGGAAAGGTTTTACACGAAGAACGGAATATGTTATACATGAGAGAAATCACACAGGAGAGAAACCGTTTTCATGTTCAGAATGTGGGAAATATTTCACCAAAAAAGCTAATCTTCTTATACACGAGAGAAGTCACACTGGAGAAAAGCCGTATTCATGTTCAAAATGTGACAAATGTTTTACAAGTAAATCAGAAAGTGTTAAACATGAGAGAAATCACACAGGGGAGAAGCCGTATTCATGTTCAGAATGTGGGAAATATCTCACGAGTAAATCAAGTCTTGTTAAGCACGAGAGAACTCACACAGGAGAAAAGCCATATTCTTGTTCAGAATGTGGAAAACGTTTTACAGGGAAGTCAAACCTGGTGCGACATGAAAGAATTCACACATGAGTCAAGGCCTGTTCTTGTTCAGAATACGAGAAATGTTTCGCAGTGAGGTCAAATCTGATGAAAGAAATCACAGAGGAAAGTAGCTGTTTTGATGTTCTTGAAGTGTATGATGTTTCACAATGAATCACTAGGCAATGTCATAGCCCTGTTATAAAGCCCATCAATCGGGAGAAGATCTGCATGTCTCCAAAATTTGGACCTAGTTTTGACCTTAACAAATCCCATCATCTTTATATTCTTTTGAAATGTAGATGAAACATTGAAAAAAATCCAAAATAATCCCACCCTTTAAATCTAACTTCTATTATTATCAAACCATAAAAAGCTTATATAAGGCAACATAGCCATTGAACAATACCAATTATAGACTCACAAAGACTACATTTATGACTCCAATCACAGTACATCCCATATATATATAAAGAATAGGAACAAGTCCACCAGGGTACAGTCAGAGGTGAGATAGACAATTATAATTTATCTACCTCTACCTGTCCCTATCAGAAGCTTAACCTCAGATGGCCCTGAGTGGGGTAGCCATCCTGATAAGGACGGCTCCACAAAACTAGTACACCCTAGTTGGTGTCCCTCAAAGGGCTGTCATCAGTCATCTATTAACGGTTTCAAGGCCCCATACACAAATCAAATGGGCCCCAACCCATTACTAGTTCCTATTTTTTAACATATCAGTGGGCCCCTTTTTAATTAGGGCCCCTGATAGGAGTACTGCCCATACTGTCAAAGACATCTTTTCCATTAGGCACACTAGGCAGTTGCCCGGGGCCCCACAAGTATAGGGGTCCCATATCTTCTATGTATGTCCAAGGAATACAAGAAACATACCCTGGATCCCTTTGTTGGCTTTGCTTATTTAACTGTCTGTGTGTTTTTAGGATGCGCAAACAGTTAAAAATATGTTGAATTAGGGAACCAAAGGCTCCCTGCCAATTAGTCTTGTAGACCACAGGCTGCCAGGGTCCAGACATAAGTGACGTGATAATATAGGTGTGCTTTGGGTGGCTAGAGGCATGGCCTAGTGTGATGTCATGTATTTGGGCAGTGCCCACTGCAGTGCCATGCTCCGGGGCCCATAACACTGTTAAGATGGCTCTGCGTAATGCCCTGTTTGCACCCCTGGTTCCCCGGCTAGGTGATCTAATTTTTTTTATAATTTTTAATACCTTAAATAAATTTAGAAGACCTAGTTAAGGGACACCAACTAGGGTGTACTAGTTTTGTGGGGTCATCTAATTTTTTTATAATCTTTAATACCTAAAAAAAAAATTTAGATCACCTAGGTGAGGGTCACCTTTTGCGGGGTCGTCCTTATGGGGTCGGCCATCCTGCTAAGGGCCATCTGAGGGTAAGTTTCTGATAGGGACAGATAGAGGTAGAATATTATAATTGTCTATCGCACATCTGACTGTACCCTGGTGGACCTCTTCCTATTCTTTATCTATATGGGACGTACTGTTATTGGAGTTTTGAATTTAGTCTTTGTGAGTCTAGAATTGGTATTGTTCTATGGCTATGTTGGATAATAATAAAAGTTAGATTTTAAGGGTGGGATTATTTGGGATTTTTTGTTGAGATCTCCTCATCCTGCTTTGACCAATTTTGGAGAATTTTTTTTAGTCTTTATGTGGGGAGTTCTTATGTTTCCTTTTCACTGGAGACTTGGAGATGCTGCAAAATTCCTAATTTTTGAAGGGAGGGAGGATGATTGTAAGTAACCAGCAAATGAAATGATTTACTTTACACCTGTTTCACGTTCCTTCTACAGCCGTGATTTCCCATGATCCTGCTGCGATCATTTATCCTGTTATGTTGTGAGGTTTGAAGATTTTCTTAATAAATTCTATTTTTTTGCTCACTCTGTGTAAATCTTTTCCTCATTATACTTGGTTTCTGGTAAAGTGAGTTTGGTCATTTTACCTAACAAGCATTATCAGTCTTTCTCTGTGGTCACCATTCACGTACTATTTACAGGAATTTATTCTACATTTTTAAAGAACTTTAATCAAGAGTCCAAATCCTAAGCCATAATGTCCCTTGTTGGGGGTAACAGAACCATGGTCATTGAGTGTGATAAGGCCATGAGCCTGAAGCTACTATGTCTCCTATGGTCTATGTGGTTAAGCAAAGCTGTAAATGCTTCTAAAAGCAGCTCGGGCAAGATGGCCGCCCCCATAATCATGTACAGAAAAAGAATGAAAAATTAGATGCGTAGATAAAACTTGTAGCTCACTCCCAACATGTAAAAATGTAGTAAAGAAATTTCAGTTCTTGTTCTACAACATCACAAAGTAGTAGCTGTGGGGGCTGTAGGTCAAATTATTAAATAATAAGGGTCATTTAATCTCATTGGGCTTAGTTAAGAGCACAAATTTTTTACCTCCTGTTACGGCCTTCACCCAAAGGAAACATTAGTAGACAAAGCTCCCAAATAAAATGTTTTCTATCCTCTGTTGGAGTAGGCGTCGTCCCAACAGGGAAGTCAGCTGGTTCCAAATATAAAATTGGGGGACTTCCGGCTCCGGCGCCAGCGCATGAGGACGTGAGGCGCATCGGCTCCCCGCGGCCGCCGGCGATCATACCGACAAACTGTTGTTTTAACAGCACAGACCAGCCAAGGACAGCAGCCCAGGCTCGCCCACACATCGGCACAGCTCCCCTGCCGCGGTCCGCCCGCTGTGAGACCGGAGTCGCCGGTCGCGGAACGCCGCTCCCGCCCGTTCGCTCCCGCCTGCCAGTGACGTCTAGAAGATCTGCGGCGCAAGTCAGAAGAGAGACTCGCCGTGCCCTGCCTGCGCCGCGACCACGGGCGCATCGCTGTGAGACCGGAGCCCCCGGTCTCGGGATGCCGCTTCAGCCCGCCTGTACGTGGCTGCCAAGAGACCGGGGGCTCAAGTCAAAGGAGGGACCCACCGTGACCGGACTGCACAGTGACCACAGTAAGGGGGCACTTGACTGCATCATCGGGCGGATAGAGGGGGGAGACGGGTGAACGACTCTCCACCCCCAATACAGGGCGTACAGCTGCCGGGGCCCCACGTTACACAACCGAGGCTGAGCAAGGGACACTTGCTGGTGCGGTGCAGCAGCACAACAGGGATACCCGGGCCTTCATAGATCTGGACACGGGCCATGAATCACTACCTCCCACACCTGCCAGCACCCAGAGTACAAGGGGCCGCGGCTTCCCTGCACACGGGCCCCTCATCTCCCTGATGGAGAAGTATCTGCTCCGCAGCGCCCAAAAATCCGGAGCAGGCCGAGACCAACTTCACGCCCCAGCCAAAATGGCGTCTTCTAGCCACATTGTAGCGGATGCTGGTAGTGGATCCACTGGACCAACGCAAGTAGAACCCGGTTTTCACCAGAGCCCGCCGCAAAGCGGGATGTACTTGCTGCGGCGGAGAACTACCAGGTCGCCCCACTGGCGTGACTTGCTTGCGGTGGCAGCCAAGGCAGTGCGTGGTACAAAATCGTGAGACGTAGGCGAAGTCGGGGACAGGCAGGAGGTCAGGACAGGCGGCAAAGGTTCGTGGTCGAGAAACAGGAGCGTAAAGGTTTGGTACACGGAAGACAGGCTACGAGGCAGAAGACGCTTTCTCTAAAGGCAGTACGGCACTAAAGATCCGGGCAAAGGTGACCCGGAAGGAGGTTAAATAGGGTCACCTGCCAGCCTTTACCAATAATGGGCGTACTGGCCCTTTAAATCCCCGAGAGCCGGCGCGCGGGCATGCGCATACCGGCCGGACAGGAGGACGGGAGGACGCGGGAGCGCAGTCAGATAAGGGGGAAGCCGGGACCCGACCCGTGGGACCTGCAGTCGCCGCCGGGACCCGACGGACGGCAGCACGAGTGCGCCCGCAGCCCGGGCGAGGGGCTGCGGGACCCCTCGCGACAGTACCCCCCCTCCCCCTAGGCCTCCTCCTCAACACGAGTCCGCGGTCCAGGATGTTTTCCTCGGGGCCCCCCTTTAAATCTCTCCCCGGGAAACCGAATCCCTCCCAATAAAACCGGAAATTTGCGGTTTACCCCAAACCCGGATTTCATACCCAAGATTTTCTTTGACCGCAAAAAAGGGTTGGGGGGTTTACGCCTCAGGAGGGGGGGGGCAATTTTTTCTGGGAAGGGTTAAAAACACGACGGGCTTCGGGGAGGGATACAGGGAAAATTTTTTGGGGAAATTCCGCATGGGGGTTGGGGGGAGTCGGAGTTATATGTTACTGGTTTTAATACGGTCGGATTTCAAATGGCCCAAGGAAGCCCCGGGACCCAGCTTGAAGCGGGGGTTTTTTTAACCTGACATTTTTGGGCCCGGGGCAGACAGACCTTGTCCCCCGGAGACAAGGTTGGACCCGGGTTTCTCCTCTTTCTGTCCGCCCGGGCCCTTTCATACGGGCGCGCCCCGCTGCGGGGGACTGACGAGTCTGCTCCCAAAGGGCCAGTAAGTCTTTGGACCATGGAATCTAAGGGGAAAACCTCGGGGAGGAGGGCGGGAGGGAAGGGGAGGGGGGGAATTCCCGGCCATTTTCCCAAAAAAGGAAGGGGAAGCCCCTTTGAACCCCCTGGGGTCCAACAATTGTATAAAAATTGGGCCCAAAAGGGTAGGGGGTTTGGGCCCCCAATTTTTCCGGGGCTGGCAGAAAAAAAAATGACGTAAAGTAGCTCCCCAAGAATCTGTTTGCCCCTCTCTCCCGGCCCGTTAGATTGCGGGTGGTAAGGGGAAAAGAAGTCAAATTTCCCCCTGAAAATAAGGAAAGCAAATTTGGCGCCAGAATTGGACACGAAACTGAAAGCCAAATCGAGACGATGTGCGGGGGAGCCCATGCAGGCGGAACACGTGAATAAAAAAAAGGGGGGCAAGACGTGGTGCGGAAAAGGTCCCCCGGGGGGCGTGGGACGAAGTGGACATCTTGGGAAAACCAAATCCGAATGCCCAGATCAGGGTGTTCCCCAAAAGGGATGGAAGGTCGGTAAAGGGAAATCCATCCCACATGGGACCATGGGGGTACTGGCCGTAGGAAGGGGTCGCAGCAGCCCGAAAGGACTGTGGCGGGGTACCTTTTTGGGGCCAAGTAGCACAGGCCCCCCACAAAAAGCCCTTAATATCTTTAGCCAGCCCGGGCCCACCAGTAGAACCGAGAGATAAATTTGGAAACGATCTTGGGGCCCCAGGATGTCCTGCCTTTTCAAAAGCAAGGGCCCCAAATTCCCGGGTTTTCCCCTCCCCGCAGCGACGGCCGAACGTTGGTCTTGCCAGGGGGTATCTGCCAAAAGGGGGGAAGGTGCTGTTAAATCGGGCCCGTTCTGGAGGTTTAAAATTTGGTTGGGGGCGGCTCCTCCCCAAGGGGAATTGTCAGTTTGCGCGAGAGAGAGCTTTCCGCCCTGATGTTCCTTTCGGCGGGGGGGGGAAAAAAGGGGACCCGGAAAGTTAAATCTTGAAAAAAAAAAAGAGACCCCCTTTGCTTGCCGAGGTTTGAGGCGCTGGGCCGATGGAGTACTGAAGGTTTTTTTTGCCCTTTATATACCCCCCCCCAAAAGGATGCGAGCTCCCCCCAGGAGTAAACCATCCTCCGGGGCCCCTCTTGATAGCGAGTAATTCTGGCCCCCAAATGCATAGTTCCCTCAGCCGACGGGAAGGTCTTGGGGGGAAAAACCCCCGGGGTGAGGGTTTTTCCCTTGGGGCCCCTTTTGAGTAAGGCCCAGCCCCGGCCCCCACCGAAGAGGCATCCCCCCTCCAGGGGAAAAAGGGGTTTCCCTTCGGGGTTGGGGCTTTGACAAAATGGGGTCCCGGGAAGAAAAGGGGCGGGCTTAAAATCTGAGAATTTCTCTTTCGGCCCCCTGGTGGCCAACATTTGGGATTAGCCTTCTTCCTGGGGGAGACCCACAATAGGAGCCCCCTTTTGTAGAGAATTTGGGGATTTTAAATTTCCCCGGATAGTAATTGGCAAACCCCAAAAAAAACTTTTTTGAGGGCCGGGGGAAAAACCCCCCCGGGGGGCTTTGGCCATTCCCGGGGATAGCGGGGACAGTTTTAGTGGGGTTTTTGGGCAGGCCTGGGGCGGGGGACGATGAAACCGAGGAAAGGCAAAAGGATTGAGGGAAACACGCATTTCTCTAATTTGGCGTACAGGGGGTTTGCTGCAAAGGCCCGTTGAAGGATAGGCGCACCTGTGATAGTGGGTCCGGAGGTCAGGGGAAAAAACCCAAGATGTCGTTTCCGGTAAACGTGACACACGTTGTAGGCGGTCCCTAACGTTTTAATTTGAACCCCTAAAAAAACCGGGGGGCATTGCCAGCCCGAATGGCATTCTAGATCCCAAAAGTGACTGTGGGCGGGTTTTAAACCCCGTTTTCCCATCATCTCCCCCCCGGGATCCTGATGAGGTTGTTTCCCCGGGCGCAGGCCCAAATTTTTGGAAAAAACCCTTGGCCCCCTGTAGACGGTCAAAGAGTTCTGAATTTTGGGGGGGGCATCGATCCCGGGTTTTTTCCCGGTAATTGGTTCGGGCCCCCGGGTTTGTCGATGCAGGGAAACGGGGGAGAACCACCCTTTCTTCTTACAAAAAAAAAAACCCCAGCTCGGGTGGGGATGGGGACTTGCTTTTTAAACCCTTTTGCAGGGTTTTCACGGTTTTTATTTTCCGACATGGCCTGGGGTTTTTGGTCTAGCAAGGGGGTAAAACTCTACCCCGAGGAGGATGGTCCCGGGAAGGAGGTCAATGGGACCCGTCATAGGGGGGAGAGGAGGGGAAAGGGGTTCGGCCTGTTTCCCCCGAAAAGGGGTCCGCGTTGTCCCGGTATTCAGCGGGAAGGCCTGGCAAGGGAAAAAATGTAAAATTGGTGAGGTGGAAAAGGCCCGGGCTGGCCCGGGGGAAATTGAGAGGGCCCGCGACTCTGGCCCGGGCGGGGAAACCCCCGCGCAGGAACCCCCGGTTTTATCCAGTTTGGGGTCGGGGGGATGGAGCTGTAGCCACGGAAAACCCAAGAGGATCGTGAGGCCGGGCCGAGGGAGGACGTTAAAAGGTGATCTCCTCCTTGTTAAGGCCCCCACGCGGAGGGACAATGGCTTTTGGTCCGTACCCCAATAAACCCCTTTATAAAGGAAACTACCACTCACGGGGATTAAACACCAAGGGCTTCTTTTCCGGGGTCCCCCGGGGGCGAACGGGAAAAACCCGGGGTGGGCGTGAATAAAATTTCCCCCGGGGGATCCCGAGTCTAGAAAGGGGGGCACACGGGAAAAAACCAGTTTCCCGGGAAACCAAAAAAGACCTCAACCTCCCTAGTAAGGGGGTGGGAGGAAGTGTTCAACCTAGGGGGCCCTCTCCGGGCAATTTAAACCCAGGTTTCGGGGGGTTTCCCCGCCCCTGTGGGGGGAAGGGGCAAACCCTTGCGAAAGTGATCCGGGGTGGCACAGTAAAGGGCACAATTTCTTTGCCCGAGGCGGGAAAGCTCCTGTTCGGACAGAGTGCCGGGTCCACCTGCTGGGTTTTTTAAATGGTTGGGGCGGAAGGGGGAGCTGTGGTCTTTGGAAGGGCCGGAGCCAGGGAGGAAATTTGGGGTGGGGGGGGGCGAGATCACGTTCCCCGGTGTATTCCTTTTGCCGCTCGGACGAAAACGGGAAATCGATCCCAGTGGCCCAGGTGGGTCAGTTGTTAGGGAGGGCGGGTCCCCTCTAAACCGCTAGGGCGTCCTTAACTCTGCCGGGAAAAAGCCCTTTTTGAAAGGGGGCCATAGGCCCGGGTCGTTCCAGGGCCCGCTCTTTACGGGGGGGGTCCCAAAAAGAACTGCGTAGTCGCCGACCCCTGGAGGGCCCCCCTGGCGAAATTCCGGGGAGCGGGTTTGCAGAGGATGCCCCTGCCGGGTCTTCAAAGACACTGCGGGGAAATCTGAGAGGAAAAACCCGTGGTCCATCGTCACCGGATCGCCCCGGGGCCAGAGAGGGGTGGCCCAAGCTAGAGCCTTCCCGGACAGCAGACTGACCACGAAGGCCACCTTAGAACGTTCAGTGGGGAATTGACCAGCCATTAACTCAATGTGCATCGAGCACTGGGTAATAAATCCCCTGCACAGTTTGGAGTCCCCTTCAAACTTGTCGGGTAGTGGTACACGCAGCCTAGAAGTCCCGGGTACTGGCGGAGGCGTCGCCACAGGAGGAGGAGTCGGCGGCTGTTGGTTAGCCACGAGATGCTGCAGCATGGCGGACAACTGGTTCAGCTGCTGGGCTTGTTGCGCAAGTTGATGTGACTGCTGAGCCACTATCGCCGTGAGATCCGGTTCACCGGGCAAAGGTACCTTGGCGGGATCCATGGCCGGATCTTACTGTAGCGGATGCTGGTAGTGGATCCACTGGACCACCGCAAGCGATGGTGTAAGCCGTACCAGGGGGCGGAATCTAAGTAGAACCCGGTTTTCAAAGCGGGATGGACTTGCTGCGGCGGAGAACTACCAGGTCGCCCCACTGGCGTGACTTGCTTGCGGTGGCAGCCAAGGCAGTGCGTGGTACAAAATCGTGAGACGTAGGCGAAGTCGGGGACAGGCAGGAGGTCAGGACAGGCGGCAAAGGTTCGTGGTCGAGAAACAGGAGCGTAAAGGTTCGGTACACGGAAGACAGGCTACGAGGCAGAAGACGCTTTCTCTAAAGGCAGTACGGCACTAAAGATCCGGCAGGTGACCCGGAAGGAAGGAGGTTAAATAGGGTCACCTGCCAGCCTTTACCAATAATGGGCGTACTGGCCCTTTAAATCCCCGAGAGCCGGCGCGCCTAAGGCGCGGTCATGCGCATTACGGCCGGCCAGGAGGACGGGAGGAAGCGGGAGCGCCGTCCGGTAAGGGGGAAGCCGGGACCCGACCCGTGGGACCGGCAGTCACCGCCGGGACACGACGGGAGGCAGCACGAGTGCGCCCGCAGCCCGGGCGAGGGGCTGCGGGACCACTCGTGACACACATGCACTATAGAGAGGACGAAGGGGAGCAAAGTACTAGCAGCAGCAGCAGGAGAGCGGCAGAGCTCACAGATTCTCCTCCCAGCGCCTTCTCGCAGGATACTGCTACTAATCTCACCATTGATTACAAGCTGCTTGCCACGGAAGTTGCGAGACAAATAGCTCCAGATGTGCAGGCGGCACTAGAATCCACTATCCAAGCCTCTCTGCTGAAACTACAGCAAGACGTGCAAGCACATTCTGTCCGAATAGAGGAACTGGAGACAAGAATAAATGACCTGGAGACAACAGCACGCTGAATGCTCGCCTGAAGCTCTGCACCAGGCCCAATTGGTGCAGCAAGACCGCATCGAAGACCTCGAGAATCGCTCCAGACGGAGCAACCTGAGGCTGGTGGGCCTCCCTGAATCGTTCAAACAGCGCGATCTCCAACCTCTATGCCAAGAAGAGCTACCGGCCGCCCTGGGCATTGACCATAGTTGTCGCATAGAGAGAATCCACCGAGTGGGACCAGAAAGGCCCGCCTCCCAAGCAGTCAAGTCCCAACAATGACAGAGGGGCCAAACGGTGATCATGAAATTCCTGGACTTCAATGATAAGTCCGAGATTCTGAGAGCCTTTCGCAGGCTTAACAAGCCACTACTCCTCCAGGGACATAAAGTGTTACTTTTTGAGGACTTTTCGGCTGATGTGTCTTAAAGACGGCAAGCCTTCAGTGGAATATGCACAACCCTTTTCCAGCGGAAGATCAGATTTCAGATCCTCTATCCAGCCACCCTCAAAGTGCTTGACCCAGAGGGTCCTCCGAGGCTCTTCTATTCGGCTGCGGAAGCAGAAGAGGGTCTACGTGACATCCTGAACCTCAGGGAGGCTTCCTTCTCCAGAACAGCCAGATCATCTTGAACGACTCGACCACCTGTGACTACTAAGGAGGCCTCATCTTCCGGGTTGCCTACAGAGAGCAGCAGAGGCAACCGTAACCGACCATAATAGGGACACGAGGAACAGGAAACGGGACGCCTCTTGGTCCCGTTCACCATCTCCATCACCACCTCCTCTTTCACCAAAAGAATGCCGTAGGCCAAGAAAGGGACAGCTGCGAGACTCTACTCCAGACTGAGGTGGTCGGTCTTCCTGCTCGGCAAGATCCAGGTTCCGGTTTGGGGGGAGGGGGAGGATTGTCTTTTCAGACGATGCCCGGGGCCAAGTCACTGGGAGGGCGAGACTTGTTAAAACGGCCTTTGCTTCTCGACTAGTTGCACTGCTATTATGTCTGAGTTGTCTACAAGCCAATTGGTACTTTTCTTAATGTTTCACAATGTTTTGCCGGTGGGTGAGGGCGGGAATTGTTATTTGAAATTTTGTTGAAACTACGCCCTCATGCCGATGGAAAAAAGGAAGTCCTTCCAACGCATTGAAGGAGGCAACAATGGCTGCCTCCCTCTGGCGTCATTTTACACCCTTGTCAATAGTCAGGTGTCAATCTGGCTTATATGCCAGTTATTAGGTTTACTAAGTTTGTTGTTGTTGCTATGCGTCCACCTCTCTCTTTATCTTATACTGCTTGCAAGTATCGGCTCTAGATCCCTAGCGTTGACAATGGCGCAGACACGCCTCCAGTTACGCAGCGCCTACCCACAGCTCTTCCATGCAGAGATAGTCGTATTATGCGGATCGTCTCTTGGAACATAAAGGGGCTCCGCTCCCCAAATAAGTGGATGAAGGTGATTCGCCATTTGAAAAGGCTCCGTCCTGATGTGGCCCTCTTGCAGGAGTCGCATCTAAAGGCCGATGATCTAAAGCGCTTGGAGAAGCTGTAGGTGGGACACGTCTTTGGGTCTCCCTCCGTGAATGGTAAAGCAGGGGTAGTTACCCTTATCCATAAGAATTTTCCCTTTGAATTGGCGTCACATGTCCATGATACCGAAGGCAGAATTTCACACTTGGTTATTAAGTGGGGAGGTCACGACCTCAGTATCTTTAATGTATACGGTCCCAACGGCCCTAATCGGGTATTTTTTAGGGAGCTGGAAGACAGGATTTGTGCTGACCTGACGCAATGCCAGATCATTGGAGGGGATATGAATGCGGTTTTAGACCCGGTTGGGGATAGAAGGGGAGGGCCAACATCACACATGGGTGGTAGGGGCATCACCGCATCAGGGCAGGGAGTATTGCGACACCTCATTGATTCCTTTGGCCTCCATGATTGCTGGAGGGAGAGAAACCCTGATGAACGGGATTTCACATACTATTCCCCGGTACATCAATCATGGTCAAGGTTGGACCACCTTCTGGTCTCGGACACCCTCCATTCCAGAATTGAGGACACTAAAATTCTAGACATGGTCATTTCTGACCACTCCCCAACTCCTTAGATGTGTCAGAATCCTTCCCAAGGGGTTCAGACTTTATATGGAAGTTCCCCTCCTATCTCGCAGGAACAGACGGTTTTGCAGAGATGGTTAGGGAATGGTGGACGACCTTTGCCTCCGACAATTCCTCCCATCAAGATGACCCCTCGCTTTATTGGATGACTGCGAAAGCAGTACTTGGAGGAAGGATTATAGCTCACACCTCGGTGTACAAACAGAGGTTGAAGGGAGCCTATTTAAAGGCATCGGAGAAAGTTAGGGGGGACTTATCAGATTTTCCTTGGGGATAACTCCGAGGGCCCAGACAGGATTGGGAAAAGGATAGAAGAGAGTTTAATCTGTGGGCAGAGCGTAGGGAGGAGATACACAGGACTCACCTACACTCGACCCTTTTCAGGTTCGGGAATAAATCCGGGAAACTTCTCTCCCGGCTCTTGGAGGGAGCCTACAAACCTGCGCATATCCATGCCCTTCGTACGCCAGAGGGCACTATCACTACCGACCCCGCAGGGATCAATGACACGTTCAGGCAATATTATGCCATGCTGTACTCCTCTGGGGGACATCTGCACGCAGAGGAAGGGCAACGATTCCTTTCTAAAATCAATTTGCCGCGCCTATTAGATCTTCAGAAAGAGGAACTGAACGCAGATGTAACCGAGGAGGAGGTCAGGATGGCCATTCCCCACCTGAAAACAGGCAAGGCCCCTGGACTCGATGGGTTTTCTGGGGAGATTTATAAGATCTTGAGTGATCAGATCACCCCTAACCTCACTGAATACTATAATCTGATCTTGCACACCGGGACTATGCGTCTGGAATCCAAAAACGCTTATATCAAAATTCTCCCAAAGAAAGGAAAGGATCCACTGCTCCCCGCATCCTATAGGCCCATATCCCTTATAGATATCGATCAAAAGATTCTCTCCAAAATATTGGCCGACCGTCTTGCGCACTTTATGCCACAGCTGATAGGACCCTCCCAGAAAGGATTCATCAAGGGCCGAGCAGCGGTGGGCAACATCAGGAAGGTACTTGCTGTCTTAGAGAGAATCCGACACAAACCTTTGCCAGGAGAACGGCCTGTTTTACTGGCCTTAGATGCAGAAAAGGCCTTCGACAATGTCCGCTGGGACTGGCTTTGGATTGTTCTGGATGCCTTAGGGATTTCAGGGACGTTTAGCTCTTACCTTTCTGCCATCTATGATGCCCCAACGGCACAAATACACACCACAGGCTTTCTCTCTCCAAAATTCCTCCTTCAAAAGGGTACAAGACAGGGGTGCCCACTGTCCCCCTTACTTTTTAACCTGGCCTTGGAGCCCCTGGCGCGGTTACTTGAGGACTCTGACCTTTTCAAGGGCATACGGATAGGTGACAAAGAGGTGAAAATTGCTCTGTTCGCCGACGATCTTATATGGTTTTTGTCAGATCCCCTGAAGCACCTCTCCCCAGTGCTAGCTGCCATGCAACATTTCGGTACTCTTTCAGGGTATAAAGTTAACGTGTCTAAAAGCGAATTACTTGAACTAGGTCCGAAATTGTCTCAGTCCCACTGGGCCAGTATAGGACTAGACATAACCCGGGTTCAGGAATATTGGCAGGACTCCGGTCCAGATGTATAGATTAAACATCCCTCCTCTTATCAACAAAATGTCCCAGGATTTGAGGCGGTGGACTTCGTTACCATTGTCTTTGGCTGGGAGATGCCATGCCATAAAAATGGTCTGCTTCCCCAAGCTTCTATACCCCCTACAGACACTCCCCTTCCTTCTCAAGCACACGGATATTAATAAAATTAACTCATGTTTCTCCAAATTCATTTGGGCGGGGAAAAAACCACGCATCGCTCTACACAAACTAATATTACCAGTTCGGGTGGGGGGACTAAATCTCCCGGATGTTAGGGGGTATAATCTGGCTTGTTTGGCCCGACACATGCTTGATTGGATTGAAGGCCGCTCCCGCTTCTCGAACTGGGAATTGGAGAAGGAACTAATGTTCCCCTGGCATCCACAAGCTCTGTTCCACACTAGATATCCCAAGCTCCCCCCCTTGATAAAGTTGTCCCCACTGATTAGGGACACGTTACTGGTCTGGAAGGAGCTGAGGAAACGCTTAGGCCTTTCCTTTGCTCTTTCCAAAGATATGCCTACTTGGGATCACCCCGAATTTCCCTTGGGCAGGAGCAATCCGATGTTTCGGAGATGGAGAGAGCGGGGTTTAGCTACCGTGGGGCAGTTGATGCACCCGCAGCTACATAGGTGGCTGAGGCCCTTGGAGATGATTAAGAAGTTCTCCTTACCGGAGTCACATCTTTTGGCCGCCTATCAGCTCTTTTATTTCTGCAAGGGGAGGCTAAGAGATGTCTCCAAGGAGACCATCCCTAATGATTTCGACATGTTTGTCACCACTCACAAGGATTCTTGCTCCCTTTCGGGCCTTTACGCTGATATGAGAGGGTGGTGTAGAAAGCAAGTCGCTTCACAGGGATTCCAATATTGGCGTCGCCGACTGGGCAATGACCAGATCTTAGACCTGATTCCACAAGGTATCGTGGCCATATGTAAACATATTATCTGCGAAACCTGGCATGAAACTTATTTCCAGATTGTACATAACGCTATCTACGCTTTTAATCCCCCCCCCCCTCCAAAAATTTCCCAGATAGATTACAGAATTGTCCCAAATGTGGCGCACACAAAACGGATCTATGGCATGGCTTGTGGGAATGTAGCTACACACAGACCTACTGGGACACAGTCATCCAATAGATTAGGCTTCACTTTGGGGTTCCCCTAGAGAAACAATATGAATTTCTGATCTTTCATTATCCTAGACCACCGGACATGGACGTGGGAGAGGGTACTGGGGAGTCATCACACCCCACCGGCGACCCCGGAATAGGTCATATCGCCATTTTGGCAGCGAAGAGGAGCCTTCTGCAATTTTTGCTGAAGCCCACTCTCCCGTCCATCTCCGGGGTAATAAAACAGTTTGAGGACTACCTCATAGCCGACAGGCTGGAGACTGAGAGGCACAAGGAGACGCGCACCAAGGGTTTCTTCAGGAGGTGGAGAACCTTTATAGAGTCGCATTACTCTGATAGGGAGATAGGAGCTCTCATGCAGGTGTTCAAGTACACGGGATGGTACTGCAAAGAAGGGATCTGTGGTACGTTGGGAAGGTTGCAGGTGTGAATACTGTAAGTTCCCATGACGCAATCTAGACAGCAACGCAACCTCAGTGATAGGAGGTAAGGACGCATACGCATGTGGTTAACAGTTTGTCCAATTGGACTGATTTATTTACCTTCGCGGGTAAGGTCCTCTCTACCTCTGTCGTGCCAATTGTCATTAATCACTTATCATTGTACTTGTTTGTATGTAACCCCCTCGAATGTACAGCGCCCTGGACCTATGTTATGTATGTAACCCCCTTGAATGTCCAGCGCCCTGGACCTATGTATGTAACCCCCTTGAATGTCCAGCACCCTGGACTTATGTTATGTATGTAACCCCTTTGAATGTCCAGCGCCCTGGACCTATGTTATGTATGTAACCCCCTTGAATGTCCATCACCCTGGACCTATGTTATGTATGTAACCCCCGTGAATGTACAGCACCCTGGACCTATGTTCTGTATGTAACCCCATGAATGTCCAGCACCCCGACCTATGTTATGTATGTAACCCCCTTGAATGTCCAGCACCCTGGACCTATGTTATGTATGTAACCCCCTTGAATGTCCAGCACCCTGGACCTATGTTATGTATGTAACCCCCTTGAATGTCCAGCGCCCTGGACCTATGTTATGTATGTAACCCCCCCTTGAATGTCCAGCACCCTGGACCTATGTTATGTATGTAACCCCCTTGAATGTCCAGCGCCCTGGACCTATGTTATGTATGTAACCCCCTTGAATGTCCAGCACCCTGGACCTATGTTATGTATGTAACCCCCTTGAATGTCCAGCACCCTGGACCTATGTTATGTATGTAACCCCTCTGAATATCCAGCACCCTGGACCTATGTTATGTATGTAACCCCCTTGAATGTCCAGCACCCTGGACCTATGTTATGTATGTAACCCCCTTGAATGTCCAGCACCCTGGACCTATGTTATGTATGTAACCCCCTTGAATGTCCAGCACCCTGGACCTATGTTATGTATGTAACCCCCTTGAATGTACAGCACCCTGGACCTATGTTATGTATGTAACCCCCTTGAATATACAGCACCCTGGACCTATGTTATGTATGTAACCCCCTTGAATGTCCAGCACCCTGGACCTATGTTATGTATGTAACCCCCTTGAATGTCCAGCACCCTGGACCTAAAGTTATGTATGTAACCCCCTCGAATGTCCAGCACCCTGGACCTATGTTATGTATGTAACCCCCTTGAATGTCCAGCACCCTGGACCTATGTTATGTATGTAACCCCCTTGAATGTCCAGCACCCTGGACCTATGTTATGTATGTAACCCCCTTGAATGTCCATCACCCTGGACCTATGTTATGTATGTAACCCCCTTGAATGTCCAGCACCCTGGACCTATGTTATGTATGTAACCCCCTTGAATGTCCAGCACCCTGGACCTATGTTATGTATGTAACCCCCCAGAATGTCCAGCACCCTGGACCTATGTTATGTATGTAACCCCCTCGAATGTCCAGCACCCTGGACCTATGTTATGTATGTAACCCCCTTGAATGTACAGCGCCCTGGACCTATGTTATGTATGTAACCCCCTAGAATGTACAGCGCCCTGGACGTATGTTATGTATGTAACCCCCTTGAATGTCCATCACCCTGGACCTATGTTATGTATGTAACCTCCTTGAATGTCCAGCACCCTGGACCTATGTTATGTAACTAACCCCCTTGAATGTCCAGCACCCTGGACCTATGTTATTTATGTAAACCACGTGAATGTCCAGCACACTGGACCTATGTTATGTATGTAAACCCCCCTTTATGTCCAGCACCCTGGACCTATGTTATGTATGTAACCCCCTTGAATGTCCAGCTCCCTGGACCTATGTTATGTATGTAACCCCCTTGAATTTCCAGCACCCTGGACTTATGTTATGTATGTAACCCCCTTGAATGTCCAGCACCCTGGACCTATGTTATGTATGTAACCCCCTTGAATGTACAGCACCCTGGACCTATGTTATGTATGTAACCCCTTGAAGTCCAGCACCCTGGGCCTAGTTTTTGTATGTAACCCCTTAATGTCCACACCGGCCTATGTTATTATGTAACCCCTGAAGTCACACCTGGACCTATGTTATGTATGATAACCCCCTTGAATGCCAGCCCTGGACCTATGTTTGTATGTAACCCCCTTGAATGTCCCACCCCTGGACCTAGTTATTATGTAACCCCGAATGTCCCGCCCTTTTTATGTAAAGTAACCTTGAATGTCCACCCCTGGACCATGTTATGTATTTTAACCCCCCTTTAAGTCCAGCACCCTGACCAAAGTTATGTAGTAACCCCTGGGAAAGTCCAGCACCCTGGACTTGTTATGTATGTAACCCCTTGAATGTCCCGCATGACTATGTATTAACCCCCTGAATGTCACACCTGGACCTATGTTATGTATGTAACCCCTTGAATGTCCATCACCCTGACCTATGTTTTGTAATGGGAACCTCCTTGATGTCCACGCCCTGGACCTATGTTATGATGTAACCCCTTTGAATGTCCGCCCTTGACCTATGTTATAGTATGTAACCCCCTTTAATGTCACACCCTGGACCTATGTTATGTATGTAACCCTTGAATGTCCAGCACCCGGACCTATGTTATTTGTATGTAACCCCATTTGAATGTTCCACACCCTGGACCTATGTTTAAAGTAATGTTAACCCCCCAGAATGTTTCCAAAACACCCTGGACCCAGTTAGGATGTAAACCCCTGGCTAGAGGTCCAGCACCCTGGACCTATGTTTGTATGTAACCCCCTTGAATTTTCCAGCACCCTGGACCGGAACTAAGTTTATTATTGGTAACCCCCCTGAATGTCCAGCACCCTGACCTATGTTTGTTAAACCCTTTTGGGACCCCCGAGAAATGTCCAGCACCCTGGACTTTTGTAAAGTAACCCCCCTTTTGAATGTTTATACCCCAGCCCATGTTATTATTAACCCCTTTAATGTCCATCACCCTGGACCTATGGTTTTTTTTGAAAATTAACCCCTTGAATTCCAGCGCCCCGGGCCAGTTATGTATGTAACCCCCTTAAAAGTCCATCACCCCGGGCCTAGTTAGTATGTAACTCCCCCTTTAATTCCAGGGACCCTGGACCATTTATGTATTTTAAACCCCCCTTGAATGCCAGCCCCTGGGCCATGTTTATGTATGTAAAACCCCCTTTAATGTCCCCGCACCCTGGACCTTTTTATGTAGTAACCCCCCAGAATATACAGCACCCGGACCTTGTTATGTATGTAACCCCCTTGAATGTTGAGCACCCTGGACTTATGTTATGTATGTAACCCCCTGGAATGTACAGCACCCTGGACCTATGGTATGTATGTAACCCCCTTGAATGTACAGCACCCTGGACTTATGTTTTTGTATGTAACCCCCCCCAATGTACAGCGCCCTGAATCAAAGGCGGTTTAAATTAAAATAAAATAAATTTTTGTTGCTCGTTTTTTTTCTGCCTCTTTTCTTTTCGTTGATGTCTTATGCCTGATGTGATGCTTCTACCTCAGGCCATGGGCCTTGAGACTTGCAACCTAGATAGAATAATGTAACATGTCAGAGATTCATGATTGTTATTTGAAAATGCAAATAAAATATGTTTAAAAAAAGAAATAAATAAAATTGGGATGGAGAGAGATCAAACACATAGATGGTAAATCAACTTTCTCTGGAGCCCCTCAAGATGACTTCTCCTATTGCTGCATAAAAGCACAGCTATAAATCAGGGGCGTAACTACCGGGGTAGCAGACGTAGCAGCTTCTACAGGGCCCTGGTTCTCAGGGGGTCCAGCCCGGGCCCCGTGGTAGCTGCTAGTGCTTCTGCTACACTGGTAGTTCTGCTCCTGGGCCTGTCGGCAATGAACATAACATTTCACCGCCAGCGGGCGGAACTGCTAAACTGCCTGGTAAGCTGAATGCTTTAGGCCTTCAGCCTACCAGGCACCGGGCCACAGTGATGAAGTGACGTCATCGCGCCACCTGTGACAAGCACAAAGACTGGTTGGACTGGAGTGTGTCGCATCGTGGGAGCGTGGAGAGAGGTAACAAAGATATTTCTTATTTTTTTAACATTAATGAAGCCTGTCTAAACCCTGCCTATTTATATAGGCCCCTATAGCTACTTAAACCCTGACTACCTACCTACATGGGCCCCTATAGCTACCTAAACTCTGCCTACCTATATGGGGCCACGATAGCTACCTTAAAACTCTGCCTGCCTGCCTATATTGACCCCTATATCCTAACTAAACCCTGCTTGCCTACCTATATGGGGACCCTATATAAACCCCGTCCTATCGCCTACCTAAAGCTTGTCTGGGGGCCCCTTTAGCCTTCCCAAACACCGCCTATCTAAATGGGGCCCCTATAACCGACCTAAAGTCTGCCTCCCTATTTGGGGCCCATTATAGCCTCTTTACCAACTTACATGGGCCCCAGCTATAGCCTATCTACCTATGTGGGCCCCACCTATAGCCTATCTACCTAGCTACCACATACTGCTTACTTAGCTACCTTGGGCCTACCTACAGTCTACCTACCAAACTGGGGGCTGCCTACCTAACTGAGGCCTAACTACTGTCTAATTTGGGCCTACCTACCTACCTGTAGCCTACCTACCTGAGACCTGCCTAACTACTGCCTACCTATCTAGGACCAATCTACCTCTACCTACCTGGGGCCTATGTACAGTCTACCTACCTACCAGGAGCCTACCAACCTACCTACTTGGGGCCTATGTACTGTCTACCTACCTACCAGGAGCCTACCAACCTACCTACCTGGGGCCTATGTACTGTCTACCTACCTACCAGGAGCCTATCAACCTACCTACCTGGGGCCTATGTACTGTCTAAATACCTACCTTGGGCCTATGTAATGTCTACCTACGTACCTGGAGCCTACCAACCTACCTACCTGAAGCCTACAAAGCTATATAATGGGGGTCTACCTAGTAACATGATTCTTAGGGGTACAGGCCATAGCTGTGACACAATCTCCAGGGGGTGAATCCTTTGTTCCTCACTGAAGACTGAGCCTCTAAGCTATGGCCTGTACCCACTCTGCTACCTCTTGGAAGTTTGTACAGAGGTGGGGGACGGTCGGGAGATGCTGGAAAAGTGAGGATTCTAAGATATTTGTGTCCAAATCTGCAGGGACGAATGGTGGCCGGGAGAAGTCATCATGGCGGTCTGGACAGGATGCAGAACAAAAGGGAAAGTCAACAAATCGTCAGAGAAACATCACCTGTGAGTTAAAAGATGTAACTGCACTATACTGTCACTGTAGGGTGATATATATAATCTGTAGGGCACCTGTGTACACTGGTATTTACCACTGATCTTTATTCAGTAATAGTATAGGAATAATATTCAGGCACTATGTGGTGGTAATTTGTGGTCTTGTTCTGGAGGTATAATCAGGTTCCTTTGTAATAGCGTTATTGGTAATGTTGTTCTTGGTATAGTGGATTTGTTTGGTATGATGGTGATATCTATGGTGAGGTACTTCTTTCTTGTATTATCCAATAATTGCATGACTTAAGAGGTCCCCGTAAATGTTCGTGGTTGTGGAGGCTTGAGAAGGTGGGAGGGCCTCCAAAAGTGGAGCCCAGGCTTCTCTAGTTATGCCCCTGCTATAAATGTAACTGGACATGGTCTCTATTTTAACCATACAATGACACTTTAAGCTCTTCAGGACGCGGTCGTTTTTGTCCTGAAACACACAGCCCCATTTTTCAAATCTATGTCAATTTATGTGGGAATAACTTTTTGATACTTTTACCTATCCGTGTGATTCAGAGATTGTTTTCTCGCGACACAAAGTGCTGTAAATTAGTGATAAATTTTGGTTCATACAATCCTTGTTTCTTTGTGAAAATAATCAAAATGTTGTGAAAATTTAAAAAAAAATAGCAATTTGAAAAAATTTCTCCATATAAGACAGAGAGTTATACCCACACAAAATAGTTTATACCTCCTGTGGGTATATACTGTATACAGACCCATGTATAATATATACTGTATACAGCCCTTGTAGGCAGGGCCGGTGTTAAGATAGTATAGGCAGTACTCCTATACGGGGCCTAGCTGATCTCTGAAGCAGGGAGGGCCTTCCGGCCGCAGTCAGGTACTGTTCCCTTGTTTCACAGTATTGACTGAGAGAACAGCCCATCTCAATTGTATGTAGATGTACGGCGGGGCAGAGATAGCTGTGCGCTCCTTGCCCCTGCTGTACATTGCTGTGCAGGTGGCGCGAGAAAGTGACGTCATCACGCAACCTGCGCAGCTTCCTGTCCTAGGCCCCTAAGCCTACAGCAGCAGGCTTGGGGCTGGGAGCAGACAGAGAGACCAGGGGAGCACGGATAGGTGGGTACCTACACACTGGGGGCCCTTATCTACCAAACTACCTACCTACCACTCGGAGGCTCCAATCTACCTAGCTACTGCCCGGTGGCCCCAATCTACCTAGCTACTGCCCGGTGGCCCCAATCTACCAATCTGCCTACTGCCCGGGGGCCCCAATCTATCTACTTAATGCCCGAGGGGCACAATCTATGTACCTAGCACCTGGGGACCCCAATCTACCTACCTACCACACAGGGGTCTTTATCTTCCTACCTCCTGCCGGAGAGCCACCATCTACCTACCTAGCGCTTGGGGGCCCCAATCTACCTACCTACCACTCAGAGGCGGTTATGTACCTACCGTCGAGGGGCCCCAATCTACCTACCTACTGCTAGGGGGCCTTTATCTCCCTACCTACCGCCCGGGGGCCCCAATCTACCTACCTACCACACAGGGGCCTTTATCTTCCTACCTACTGCTGGAGAGCCACCATCTACCTACCTAGCGCTTGGGGGCCCCAATCTACCTACCTACTGCTCAGAGGCCGTTATCTACCTACCGTCGAGGGGCCCCAATCTACCTACCTACTGCTAGGGGGCCTTTATCTGCCTAACTACCGCTGGTGGCCCTTATCTACCTACCTATCGTCCGGGGGCCTGTATCTACCTACCTACCACCCAGGGGCCTTTACCTACCTATCTACTGCTCAGAGGCCCAAATCTACCTACCTTATGGGGGGCCCCTAATTTACCTACCTCCCTACTGCTCAGAGGCCCAAATCTACCTACCTTATGGGGGGCCACTAATTTACCTACCTACCTATTGGGGGGGCCCTAATCTACTTAAATACTGATGTCTACAAACTGGGGGGGGCCCATAATTACCAGGGGGTAATTATTACCATTTGGGACACTATAGATGGAGAGTTTGTACGTGGAGGGGGGGCACGCAGTTGGGAAAATGATAAAAAGGCGAGGAGTCCCAAGGGTTTTGTGTTGTAAATTCTGCAGGGAAGAAAGGTGGCCGGGAGAAGCCGTAATGGCGTTCTGGACCGAATAGAGAAGATAAGGGAAAGTGAACAACTTGTCAGAGAAACCTCACCAGTGAGTCACTAGATGTAACTAAACTGTCTGCAAAGCACCTGTGTACCTGGTATCTACCACTATATGGTCACTGTATGGAGGAAATATTGGTGTAATGGTTTATATTCAGTAACAGTATGGTGGTATCATTCAGTATCTCTATAGTGGAGATATGTGATGATGATGTGGCGGTATTATTTGGTCCTTGTATATTATTGTTATTTATATTAATGGTCTTGGTATGCTGATTTTGTTGGTAACACTATGGGGATGTTATTAACATGGTAGTGATATGTGGTGGTATTATTTGGTGTTTGTATATTATTGTTTGGTTACATTGGTCTGGGCACCACCACGATCATGTGGTGGTAATTGCTGGCCCTTGTACATGAACTGACCCAAACAATATAGATAAACTTTACATTGTATACTCCAGCTAGAACTAAATCCAAAAACAATGGCGGAATTGCATTTTTTTTTTATACAGCCTCCTGCAGGTATATACTGTATACAGCCCACTGTAGGTATCTACGGTATATGGCCTCTTGTAGGTATATACTGTATATAGCCCCCAGTAGGTATATACTGTATATAGCCCCCAGTAGGTATATACTGTATATAGCCCCCAGTAGGTATATACTGTGTGCAGCCACCTGTAGATATATACTGTATACAGCCTCCTGTAGGTATGTACTGTATATAGCCCCCAGTAGGTATATACTGTATATAGCCCCCAGTAGGTATATACTGTGTGCAGCCATCTGTAGGTATATACTGTATACAGCCTCCTGTAGGTATGTACTGTATATAGCCCCCAGTAGGCATATATTGTGTGCAGCCACCTGGATATGTCTTCTGTAAGTATATACTGTCTACAGCCCCCTGTAGGTATATACTGTATACAGCCTCCTGTAGATATATACTGTATACAGCCCCTTTAGGTATATACAATATACAGTGCACTGTAGGTATATATTGTATACAGCCCCCTGTAGTTGTATGCTATATACAGCCCTCTGTAGGTATATACTATATACAACCCCCAAAGGTATACACTCTATACAGCTTCCTGCAGGTGTATACTGTATACAGCCCCCTGTAGATATATGTTGTATACAGCCACCTGTATGAATATAATGTATACAGCCCCCTGTAGGTATATAAAGTATGCAGCTCCCAGTAGGTATATACTGAATACAGCCCTCTGCAGGTATATACTGTATACAGTCCTCCCTGTAGGTATGTACTGTATACAGCTCCCTGTAGGTATATACTGTATACTGTATACAGCCTCCTGTAGGTATACACTATATACAGCCCCCAGTAGGTATATACTGTATAAAGACCCCTGTAGGTATATACACTGCATACAGCCTCCTGTAGGTATATACTGTATACAGCTCCATTTGGTATATTCTGTATACAACCCCCTGTAGGTATGTACGGTATACAGCCTCCTGTAGGTATATACTGTATACAGCTCCCAGTAGGTATATACACTGCATACAGCCTCCTGTAGGTATATACTGTATACAGCTCCATTTGGTATATTCTGTAAACAGCCTCCTGTAGGTATATACTGTATACAGCCCCCTGTAGGTATATACTGTATACAGCCCCCAGTAGGTATATACTGTATACAGCCCCCTGTAGGTATATACTGTATACAGCCTCCTGTAGGTATATACTGTATACAGCCCCCTGCATGTATATACTGTATACAGTCCCCAGTAGGTAAATACTTTATACAGCCCCAGTAGGTATATATTGTATACAGCCCCCTGTAGGTATATACTGTATACAGTCCCCCCTGGAGGTATATACTGTATACCAGGGCCGGACTGGGAATAAAAATCGGCCCTGGCACAAAGCCAGGCCTCCTTGGAGCTGAACAGACGGGATCAGTAGATCCCCACTGTTCAGCCTCGGCCGCTGCTTGCACCGCGCGGTGCAGGCGGCGGCCGGGATGGCTGCATGGCTGGGTCTGTGACCCGGCTGTGCAGCCGTGTGGCGAGGGGGGCCTATTGGTCCCCTGCCACAGGTGTCCGGTCGCTGATGCGACCATTGCGGCCCCTGTGCGTGCGCCGGCACTCGGGGCCCACCGGGGGGGAATCACCTACTGTATACAGCCTCCTGTAGGTATATACTGTATACAGCCCCAGCAGGTATATACTGTATATAGCCCACTGTAGGTATATACTGTATACAGCCCCCTGTAGGTATAAACTGTATACAGCCTCCCTGGAGGTATATACTGTATACAGCTCCTTGTAGCTATATACCGTATACCGCCCCCTGTAGGTATATACTGTATATAGCCCCCTGTAGGTATATTCTGTATACAGCCTCCTGTACAGGCCTGGTGGGCCCGGTGTTTCCCCCCGGTGGCACCGGTCTGTGGCGCAGGAACAGGAGCCGCAGTGGTCGCATACACGATCGGACCCTTGTGCCAGGTGTCCAAGACAGACCCAGCCATGCAGAGGTCACGGCGGTGGCTCAGGCAGAACACTAATTACAGGGGGCGGCCCTACCTGGCTAATTACAGGGGGCGGCCCTACCTGGCTAATTACTGGGGGCGGCCCTACCTGGCTAATTACTGGGGGCGGCCCTACCTGGCTAATTACTGGGGGTGGCCCTACCTGGCTAATTACTTGGGGCGGCCCTATCTACCTAATTACTGGGGGTGGCCCTACCTGGCTAAGTACTGGGGGCAACTCTACCTGGTTAATTACAGGGGGTGGCCCTACCTGGCTAATTACTGGGGGCGGCCCTACCTGGCTAATTACTGGGGGTGGCCCTACCTGGCTAATTACTGGGGGTGGCCCTACCTGGCTAATTACTGGGGGTGGCCCTACCTGGCTAATTGCTGGGGGCAGCCCTACCTGGTTAATGACTGTGGGCAGCACTACCTCGCTAATGACTGGGGGCTAATTACAGGGGGCGACCCTACTTGCCTAATGACTGGGGGCTAATTACAGGGGGTGGCCCGTACTGGGCTAATGACGGGGGGCGGCCCGAGCTGGCTAATGAATGGGGCTGATTACAGGGGCGGCCCTACCTGGCTAATTACTGGGACGACCGTAACTGGCTAATTACTGGTGGCGAATTACAGGGGGCGCCCCTACCTGGCTAATGACTGGGGGCTTATTACAGGGGGCAGCCCTTTCTGGCTAATGACGGGGGGGAGGCGGCCCTACCTGGCGAATTACTGGGGCTGATGACAGGGGCGTCCGTAACTGGCTAATTACTGGGGGCGGCCGTAACTGGCTAATTACTGGGGGCAGCCCTACCTCGCTAATGACTGGGGGCAGCCCTACCTCACTAATGACTGGGGGCTAATTACAGGTGGCGGCCCTACCTGGCTAATGACTGGTGGCTAATTACTGGTGGCGGCCCTACCTGGCTAATGACTGGGGGCTAATTACAGGTGGCGGCCCTACCTGGCTAATGACTGGGGGCTAATTACCCGGTGGCGGGGCCCTACCTGGCTAATGACTGGGGGCTAATTACAGGCGGCGGCCCTAATTGGCTAATTACTGGGGGCGACCTTAACTGGATAATTACTGGGGCGGCCCTACCTAGCTAATTACTGGGGGCAGCCCTATCTACCTGGCTAATTACAGGAGGCGGCCCTACCTGGCGAATTAAAAGGGGCAGCCCTAGCTACCTGGCTAATTACTGATTGCAGCCCTATCTACCTGGCTAATTACTGTGGGCAGCCCTAGCTACCTGGCTAATTACAAGGGGCAGCCCTAGCTACCTGGCTAATTACTGATTGCAGCCCTATCTACCTGGCTAATTACTGGGGGCAGCCCTAGCTACCTGGCTAATTACAAGGGGCAGCCCTATCTACCTGGCTAATTACTGGGGGTGGCCCTACCTGGCTAATTACTGGGGGCAGCCCTAGCTACCTGGCTAATTACAAGGGGCAGCCCTAGCTACCTGGCTAATTACTGGGGGCTGCTCTACCTGGCTAATTACTGGGGGCAGCCCTAGCTACCTGGCTAATTACTGGGGGCAGCCCTAGCTACCTGGCTAATTACTGGGGGTGGCCCTACCTGGCTATTTACTGGGGGTGGCCCTACCTGGCTATTTACTGGGTACAGCCCTGTCTACCTGGCTAATTACTGGGTACAGCCCTGTCTACCTGGCTAATTACTGGGGGCAGCCCTATCTACCTGGCTAATTACTGGGGGCAGTCCTATCTACCTGGCTAATTACTGAGGGCAGCCCTATCTACCTGGCTAGTTACTGGGAGCAGTCCCATCTACCTGGCTAGTTACTGGGGCAGTCCTATCTACCTGGCTCAGTATTGCAAAGGCGAAGTAGAGGCGGCACTCACTTGTTAAGATAACAGACTTCTTTATTCCAACTGCAGCATAAAATCAGGACGGATGGCCCAGGCAACGCCAAACGACCGTTTCGCGCTATTCAGCGCCTTTGGTCAAGGCATATGGGAAGTGACGACATCACGTCTTATAACCCCCTCCCTACCGGACGCAGCCGGTTACAAAAAACAGCAAAAAACAGCAACACAGTGTCAACATGACATACATTACAGAGGATATATGAAACATATTATAAGAAGGAGGAAAGGTCTTCCAATCTTTAAAAGACCTAATACACCTAATGCTTCGGTGCGCAAAATCCACTGCGTTTCAGCCGAAGCAGTCTCGTTGCCGACCCACTCCACCTCCCATATACCCAACCCTTTGTATGCCCGCAAATGTAACCACAGAGGCATCATTGTTATGTACTTCTTTTAAAATTTGTGATAAAATCGCGGAGCCACCTTTTTGTGTCTTTAATAGAATATAAGTGTTCACGAATGCGTATGAAACAGGGGTTCGAATTGTCTTGCTTATATAAAATTAGCCACAAGTGCAACCACATCACGTCCACTAAGTACTTTGTACGACAAGTTATTTGATCTTTAACTTCTGTAATATGCCCCCCATTTTAATTACTTTTCCTGTAATCATTTTGTCACAAAAGGAACACGTCCCACATTTATGATTAACTATTGGGGAGGACTCAGTCAGCCAATTTGTAGTTCTTATGTTTTTCAATCTGCCTTGTACTAGATCATCTCGTAGATTCCGACATCTACGGAAAGTGACAATAGGGGGCAATTTTGTTTTTGGTTCTAAATCAACATCACCCATAAGAATATGCCAGTTATTCCTTATGGCACTCCTAATTACATCTGCCATATTACTGTACTGGAAAGAAAAAACAGATCGGTCATTTTTTTGTTGTTTATGTTTTTGTCTTTTAAAAATTATAGGGCGGTGTTGAGAGAAGTGAAAGCCTTGATATTTCCACAGAATTCTCATAAAAAAAATCATGAAAAACTAAAGGCTTAACAAGATCTGAAATATGATGAAAATGTTATAGTGAAGCCCGCTGACAAGGGAGGTGGCATTTTTGCTCATGGACCGTGAATACTATTTGACTGAGGCCCAAAAGACAAACTTTCCGATATAAACAACATATGAGAAACTACAGAACGATCCTAGTCAGAATTATTTAAAGAAATTGCGTCCCTATTACAGAGAGGGAAAAGAAATAGGATTCTTTCAAATAAATTGGCAGAAAAATTATTACCGGGTTTAATCCATCTAAACCCATACTGGGGACTTTCTACAAAGGGACATAAATCTCTGGAACGGCCTCCCGGGCCGTCCCATTTTTGGCGGGGAGAGGATCGATCACTGAGCCCCTTTTTACAATATCTTGATTGGGCTCTAAGACCAATCCTGTCTACAGTTCCATCATTTTTGCTTGACACTAAAAACATTATTACAGCATTTGTTCAATTTTGCAGTATCCCCTGATTTTAAACTGGCAACAATTGATGTTGGCCGCGGTCTTTTATACTAAAATCAGACAATTCAGATGGGATATTAGCCATGCGGATCTTTTTTTGGGGGATTAATGATAAGTAGCGGGAGCAAAACGTATAGAGTGCGATATAGAGCGCTGTGAGGCACTTGATTTTGTACTGAGGCCATAATGCATTCCAATTAGATAGAATGTATGGTATGCGCAAAAGACGGGTCACGGGCATGGTACGCCGTCCGTGCGCCGCACTTTTTGCTAATCTGTTCTTAGCCTTTGTGGGAGAAAATACATCATAATGTCAAAAATCCATTTATTAATTATATCGCATATTGAGGGACAAGAACATAGATGACGTTCGGTGGTTGGTGTCAGGTTCAGAGGAACAGTTTTGGTGAATTATTCAATAATAAATCCGATCAACTAAATAACGTTAATATGGAGTTTGTTTTACGTCAGATTTTGGTAAATAAAACGGGAGATCTTCCCAGATGTTTGAAATTAGTATCTCTGGAGATATGCAGATAATAACTAAAGGCTATCGAAAACCAACTGCTGTAGCATTCATTACTAACACTTCTGAAAGCTTTCAAGCCCAATCATGGTAAATACGTGATCTTATAACCATATGGACAGTTCCTGAATGTTTGAACGTATAATAGCCACATATCATGATTTTTTAGAACAAGCTTTAGATTTATCAGAGAGATGATAAAAAGATAGAGTGGATAATGAGTGATGTAGGAGTCTTTATGCGTCAACAAGCATTCTCTCGGCAGTGTCAAATCAAGAACGTCGTAATAGTTATTAAAAGGACAAAAACATCAAACAACAAAAAAATGACCGATCTGATTTTTTCTTCCAGTACAGTAGCTATGGCAGAGTAATTAGGAGTGCATAAGGAATAACTGGCCGAGAGGTTCTTATGGGAGAATGACATGATTTAGAACCAAAACAAAATGCACCCCTATTGTCACTTTCACGTAGCATGTCGGATCAACAGATGAGCTAGTACAGGCAGATTAAAACATAAAGAACACAGACAAAACATTGGCTGTGACTGAGTCCTCCCCAATAGGTAATCATAAAATGTGGGACTGTGTCCTTTGTGACAAAATGATTACAGGAAAAGTAATGTAAAATGTGGGGCATATTACATGAAGTTTTAAAGATCTAATAACTTGGTCGTACAAAGTAACTTATATAACGTGATTTCGGTGCATCTTGTGGGTGTCTATTTTCTATATAGGTGCAAGAACAATGTCGACCCTGTTCATCACGCATCGCGTGAACACTTATATTCTGACGATAAGACACAAAAGGAGTGCTCCGCGATTTAGTTTATCACATTTAAAGAAGTACATACAATGATGCCTCTGTGGTTACAAGTTAGCAGGACATACAAGGTACAAAGGATTTGGATATATGGGAGGTGGTGCAGTGGAATTCGGCATACAAGACTGCTTCGGGCTGTAAAGCGCAGTGAGATTTTGCCACCGAAGCCATTAGGTGTACTCTTATAGGTGACTTGCATGATAGAGGAAGCGACCTTTCCTCCTTCTTATAATATGTTTCATATACGCACTGTAATGTATGTTGGTCCATGTTTGACACTGTGTTGCTGTGAGAGTGATGCTGTTGTTTTGTAACCCGGGGACCTTGCGTCGGTAGGGAGGGGTTATAAGACGTGATGTCGTCACTTCGCGATTATTGCCGTTTGACAAAGCGCTTATAGACGCGAAACTGTCCGTTTGGGCGTGCTAGGGCCAGTGCCGTCCTGATTTTATCTGCAGTTGGAATAAAGAAGTAGCCTGTTATCTATAACAAGTGAGTGCCGCCAGCTATTTCCCCCGCACTTTTTCAATACTGGAATCCTTCTGGATACTCAGCGAGCATTCCGGGCAGAGCACCGCGCTTTCTATTCACAGGCTATATTTGGAGATTGTCCGGATACATTCCTAGCACGGGGAAAACGTGAAAACACTAACGCTGTATTGTCCTCATTGGTGCCGTCGGCACAGTGTTTCTTTATCTTGAGTTTGATGCATAACATGGACCTGATCTTTTGCGACTATGAAGCACATGAGGTTTTAAAGTCGTTAATGGGCGAGGCTATTAGGAATGCCCCGATAGAGACAACAGCTGGAAACGTACGCGCATCTCTAGCAAAACTTGCTGGCAGCAGGTCGAGAGGACGTGATGTAGGCTGAGATTTTCCTCACCGTGTAGTCAACAACCCAAGGAGGGAAATTAGAAGTACTGAGCAACAAGATGTATTAGTCAGACAACGTGTAAATAAACTGAGTGGCAGAAAGGAGGGAGAGCGCGCGTGATTATTTTGGACTTTTAGGGCACACTAACAGGTCTTATGTTGAATCTAAACGATCACCCAGAGGTTTTCGGGTGTAGTAAGGTGAAAGTCTCTCCCAATATAAAGAAGGACCTAGATGCATTTTGTAGAAAAATTGGAAGAGCGAGGCAACATAATGAACATTCCATTAAATTAACTAACTTGGGTATGGGAGCAAATCACAGACGGAAGTATACTCTTATTCAAAGTAATGATTTGGAAGCTGCAAAAAAGAGCTCCAGGACGAGACTGGACAGAGGCCCAGTGAGAAAGATTTCCGCAAGAAAACTGGGATACAACGTTTAATCCCAGTACAAATGATATCAAGGAAGAAAGAAAGATAATTAGTTTGCGTATATAGAGCTTGGAGACCTAGTGACCGAGGAAAAGGTGTATTTCAATGGACAGAATTCAGGGACAACATAACAAGAAAGCCGCTATCGATTCCAAAAGAAAAAACGTTTTTAAAAAGAAGCAAGTAGACTAGATGGACACGGATTCAGGGTCTGACTCTAGCCGACCAGAAGAATTATAACATCTCTGGGAGAGACTTCCACTAAGTCCGATGGTAGAGCTGAATGTAGGGCTCCGGAGATCGACGGGGGCCCTTTAACTGCGGTGGGGCGGACCCGCCGATGGGGGCCGTAAGACATAAAAACCGCTTCCCGCAAGGTGGAGAGCTGGTTCAAGAGGAGAAACAACGTCACTTTGGAGACAGTAGAGACGGGTGACCCTCGAGAGCTCCACGATCCAGGGTTGAGTTGACCTTAATGTCATAAATATGTCACAACGTATAAACTTAGCCCACCACATACTAGCGCCTTTTGAGGAAATATTCTAAATTTTCAGTGTTTATCGCGCCGGTAAATTTGACTTCTGTCAAATTTGAGTGATAATACTAAGTAAAAGCGTCTTGCTGCGAAGTTAAATCTCCATAAAATCTTTAAAACCAATCGTAAGGAAGATGAAGGCACAACGATGGTAGTTGTGTGTGCAATTAATACAGAGGATTAGTGAATCAGACTGGGTTTCTTCTGCCCAGAGTGAGAAAGCGTAGCCCTTGGAGGATCGAAAATCACGGTAATGATTACTGGATAGATAAACATTAAACTTAGATGGGAAGGAACTCAGCGCTAAACGAGGCAGTCCCCATCGAGAGGTGTTTTAGATGGGTCTCAGGAGCAACCTTCTTCTGTCACACCCTCGCCTTTTCACCTGAAACCCCCCCCGGTTCTGCGCGCCTGTTGTAATTTTAATAGGGCGGTGTTGATAGAAGTGAAAGCCTTGATGAATTTCCACAGAATTCTCCTAATTTGAACTCCATGGAGAACTCAAGCCTTTACCAAGATCTGAAAAATGGATGGAGGCAAATGTTATAGTGCAAAGCCTCCCGCTGACAAGGGAGGTGGGCATTGTGCTCATAGGACCGTGAATACTATTTGACTGAGGCCAATAGACAACTAGTTTCTGATATATACAACATATGAGAAACTTAACAGAACGATCCTAGTCAGAATTATATTTAAAGAAATTGCGCTCCCCTATTACAGAGAGGAGCGAGAAATAGCGGATGCTTTTCAATAGCAATTTGCATGAAAAAATTATTACCGTGTTGAATCCATCTAAACCATCCTGGTACTTTCTACCGCAAAGGTACATAAATCTCCTGAACGGCCCGAGCACGGCCGCCGCATTGGGGCGGGGAGAGGTGATCGGCTCACTGAGCCCCTTTCGACAATATCTTGATTGGGCTCTAAGAACCAATCCTGGTCCTACAGTTCCATCATTTTAGCTTGACACTGATAACCATTATTACCGATTTGGTTCAATTTGCAGTATCCCCTGATTTTAAACTGGCAACAATTGATGTTGCCAGTCTTATACTAAAATCAGACATTCAGAATGAGGGGACTATTAGCCATCAAGCAAGTCTTTTTTGGGGAGGATTATGATAAGATAAGGAGCAAATAGAATAGAGCAGCTGTTGAGGCACGTGATTTTGTACTGAGGCCATAAATGCATTATCCAATATGAGTAATGTATGGTATGCGCAAAGGACGGGCACGGCGATGGTACGGCCGGGTCCGCGGCCCCTTTTGCTAATCTTGTTGCTTAGAGCCAGAGTGTGGAAGTGAAAATATACATCTATAATGTCAAAAATCCATTTATTAAATATATTCGCATATTGGACAAGAATTCATAGATGACGGTTCTGGTGTTTGAGGAGGTCAGGTTTCAGAGAGGAACAGTTTGGGTGAATTAGCAATAATATCAATCTACGAACATAAACGTTAAGAGATGGATGTTTAGCGCGTCATATTGTTGCGGTAATAAAACGTGATCTTTCCTAGATGTTTGAAATTAGTATCTCTGGAGATAGCATAATAACTAAAGCTAATCGAAACTCAACTGCTGTAATTCATTACTCCACACTTTGAAAGCTTCACCGACGCGCCAATCAGTAAAACGTTCTTTACAAAGAGGACAGTTCCAAAGGTTGATACGTAATAATAGCAGCAATATCATGAGTTATTTAGAACAAGTATTAGATTTATCAGAGGCGATTAGCGAAATAGAGGAAAATAGAGTAGATCTTAAATCACAAGCATTCTCCGGGGAAGCAATCAATAACGGGTCGTGAGATAGTTTTTTAAAAGACAAAAAGCGCTAAACAACAAAAGCAAATGACCGTTCTGTTTTTTCTTTCCAGTACAGTAGTATGGCAGGATGTGTATTTAGGAAGTGCCATACAGGAATAACTAGGGCGCTATTCTTTATGGGTGATGTGTTGATTTAGAACCAAAAGCCCAAAATTGCCCTATTGTCACTTTCCGTATGATGGTCGAATCTCTCTACCGAAGTGATGACTAGGTACAATGCAGAATTGAAAAACATAAGCGCGCTACAATTGGGGTGCTGACTGAGGTCGCGAGCCCAAAATGGTTAATCATAAATGTGGGACGTGTTCCTTTTGTGACAAAATGGATTATACAGGAACATTAGATTAAAATGGGGGGCATATTACATGAAGTTACGCGAGTGATCTAATAGACTTGTCCGTACAAATAGCGCGAGTACGGTGTAGGTACGTGATTGGTGAGCACTTGTGGGTCTATTTATATAGGCAAGGACAATTCAGACCCTAGTTCATGACCATTCGTGAACACTTATATTCTATAAGACACAAAAAGGTATGCTCCGCGATTTTATCACATTGAGCGATGTGCGAGTACAAAACACGAGGATTCCTCTGTGATAACATTTGCATGCATACAAAGGATTGGATATATGGGGAGGTGGAGTGTGATCGGCATACGAGACTGCTTCGGCTGAAGCGCAGTGGATTTTGGCGCACCGAGCATTAGGGTGAGCTTAGGTCTTAATGAAGGAACGAGCCTTTCCTCCTTCTTATAATAGAGTGTTTCATATATCCTCTAGGTAATGTATGTCATGTGTGAACACGTTTTGTGTTGCTGTTGTTGCGGTTTTTTTGTAACCGGGCTGTGCGTCCGGTAGGGAGGTGTGGTAGTATAAGAACGCTGATGTCGTCACTTCCGATTATGATGGCCTTGACAAAGCGCTGAATAGCGCGAAACGGTCGTTGGCGTTGCTGGGGCCAGTCCATCCTGATGTTTTTATGGCTGCAGTTGAATAAAGAAGGACTGTTATCTTACAAGTGAGTGCCTGGCGCGAGCTAGCTTCGCCTTGCAATACTGAATCTTCTGGATATCTCCTATTCGTGGGGTAAGAGCACACGCTTTTCACAGCTATATTGGAGATTGTTCCGTATACATTCCTAGCACGGGAAACGTGAAAACACTACGCTGTAATTGTAGCCTCGTTGGTGCCGTGTGGTCGGGTCCGTGTTTTCTTTATCTGATTTTGTGCATACATGGACCTAGTCTTTTGCGACTGGGAAGCACGATGAGGTTTAAAGCGTTATGGATGCTATTAATATGCCGGGCCGATGTGGACAACAAGGAAACGGACATTCTCGCAAAACTTGCTGGCACAGGCGAGAGGACGTGGATGTGTCCTTTTTTCCGCGATCACGGTTGCAACAACCAAGAGGAAATAAAAGTTACTGAGCACAATAACACAGTGAGCTAACAACGAGTTGTATAAAGCTGGCAGAAAAGGAGGTAGCGTGATTACGAGATTTGGACTTTTAAGAGCACAAGCTACAGTCTTATGTTGAATCTAAACGATCACCCAGCAGGTTTGCGTGGGTGTATAAGGAAATCTCCCAATATATAAGAAGACCTTGATTTTGTAGAAAAATGGAAACTGCAATATTGAAAATTCCTTTAAAATTTAAACTAATTTTTTTGGAGAAATCACAGACGGAATATACTCTTATTCAAAGAAATTTTGGAAGCTGCAAAACAAGAGCCCCAGACGAGACTGACGGGGCCCAGTGGGATTGTTCCAAAGAAAACTGGATACATTTAAATCCCAGTACAGAATGTATCAAGGAGAGAAAAAAAGTAAATTTTGCGAGATAAGCGGGGACTTTGACCAGGAAGGGTTTTCAAATGGACAGAATTGGGACAAAAAAAAAGAAGCCCTATCGTTTCCAAAAAGAAAAAACTTTTTTAAGAAGAAGCAGTAGATACTGGGGCTACGGATTCGGGTTGCTCTAGCCGACAGAAGATTAAAAATCTCTGGAGAGACTTTCCCCTAAGTCGATGGGAGCTGAATTGGCTCCGAAGACGGGCCCTTTAGGCGGCGGACCCCCAGGGGGCCGTAAGAAGGGGAAAAACCTTTCCCCAAGGGGGGAAGGGGGGGGTTCAAGAGGAAACCGTCTTTGGGGGAAAAGTGAGACGGGTGACCCCCCGAACTCCACAGTCCAGGGGGAGTGACCCTTAATGTCAAATTGTCACAATATAAAAATTAGCCCAGCCCCAAAACTCCCCTTTTGGGAAAGGTCTAAATTTTGTTTACAAGTAAAATTTTTACTTCTGTCAATTTGAGTAGATTAAAATAAATTCTTAGAAATTAAATCTCCATAAGGTCTTTAAAAATCGTAAGGAAGATGAAGGCACAAATGGTAGTGGTGGGTTTTAAAACAGGGTTGACAGACTGGGCTTTTGCCCTGAGTTTTTTACCCCCTTGGGGTCGAATACGGTAAAAGGAGTTACTGGTTTATTAAACTTTGGGGGAAGGAATCAGACTAAGAGGCAGCCCCCCGAGGGGAAAGGGTTTTTAGAGGGGGTTCAGGAGCACCTTTTTCCTCCCTTTTCACCCGGGTTCTGCACTGTTTTAATTTTTAAAAAGGGCGGTGTGAAGAATGAAAGCCCCGATTTTCCACAGAATTCTCCAATTTAACTCATGGAGAATCAAGGCTTTACAAGATCTGAAAAAATGAGCAATGTTTTGTGAAGCCCCTGAAAGGGGGGTGGTTGTGCTATGGACCGTGAAAACTATTTGATGAGGCCCTGACAACTTTCCGATAAAACAAATATGAGAAACTACAGAACGTCCTAGTCAGAATTTTTAAAAAAAAAATTGCGCTCCCTATTACAAGGGGGGAAAGAAATAGGATTCTTTTCAAATAAATTTTGGGAAAAAAAATTATTACCCCTTGAATCCCTCAAACCATACTGGTACTTTTACCAAAGGTAATAAATTCTGGAAAAGGGCCCCCGGGGCCCCATTTTTGGGGGGAGGGATCGATCACTGAGCCCTTTCACAAAAATTTTTTTTGGGCTCTAAGACCCTCCCCGTTACGTTCCATCATTTTTGCTTGACATAAAAAAATTATTAAAAATTTTTTAATTTTGCAGTTCCGTTTTTTAAACTGGCAACAAATTTATGTGCCCCGTCTTTTTTTTTACTAAAACCCGAATTCGGGGGAAAAAGCCATCAATTTTTTTTGGGGAGGATTAAAAGTTTAAAAAAGGAGCAAATTGAAAAATTTTTGTGAGGCATTGATTTGTATGAGATAATGCATTTAATTTGATAATGTTGGGATGCGCAAAGACGGGCCGGGGGGTAGCCCGGGCGCGGGGCCCCCTTTTGCTAATTGTTCTTGTTTTTGGGGGGGAAAAAAAATTAATCTATAATGTCCCAAAAATCCATTTATTAAATAATCGCAATTGGACAAGATTATAATGACGTTTGGGGGGTTTGGTAGGTTTAGAGGAAAAGTTTGGTGAATTTATGCAATATATCAAACGAAAAACGTTAATATGGATTTACGTAGATTTTGGTTTTAAAAAGGTGATCTTTAGATGTTGAAATTTGTTTTCTCTGGAGTTGATAATAACTAAAGGCTATCGAAAAACCAAAATGCTGTTTTAAATTTATTCTACATTTGAAGCTTTTCACCCCAATCATGTAAAACGTTCTTTACCCTATGGGCAGTTCCGAGAAGTTTGGAGCACGGAGCATAATAGCACCTAATCATTAGTTTTTAGGAACAAGCTTAAGATTTATCAGTGAGAATTAAAAAATAGAGGATATATGGTTAGATCTTATAATCACAAGCATTCCGTCGGGCAAGCAATGAAGAACGTCGTGAGATAGTTTTTAAAAGACAAAAACATAAACAACATAAAAAATGACCGATCTGTTTTTTTTTCTTTCCAGTACAGTGAATATGGCAGAATGTAAAAAGGAGTGCCATAAGGTGCAGTAACTGGCATATGTCTTATGGTGATGTTTATTTAGAAACCAACAAACAAAATGCCCCCTATTGTCCACTTTCCGTAAGATGTCGGAATCTACGAGCACCACTAGACAAGAGGCAGATTGAAAAACATAAGAACTACAAATTGGGCTGAGCGAGAGAGTCCCCCCAATAGGTTTATCATAAATGTGGGACCGTGGTTCCTTTTTGTGACCAAATGATTACAGGAAAAGTAATTAAAATGGGGTGGCATATTACATGAAGTTAAAGATATCTAATAACATGTTCGTACAAGCGTACTTAGTGTACGTGATGTGTTGGCACGTTGTTGGTCTATTTTAATCGATAGGCAAGCACAATTCAACCCCTGTTTCATAGAGCGCAATTCGTGAACACCGCGCACTGTATATTCTATAAGACACAAAAAGGGTTGCTCCGCGATTTTATCACATTTAAAATGAAAGTCATAACAATGATGCCTCTGTGGCTTACATTTGTGCAGGCATAATCAAAGGATTGGATATATGTGGGAGGTGTGCGGTGGATCGGCAGTACAGACTTGCAGTCGGGCTGAAGCCGCAGGGATATATATTTGCGCACCGCGAAGCGTTGCGAAGGTGTGCCGTTAGGTCTTAATGTGTAAGGTGAACGACCTTTACCTCCTCCTTCTTATAATATGTTTTGCATATATCCTCTGAAATGTATGTCTGTTGAAACGTGTTGCTTGTTTTGTTTGCTGTTTTTTGTAACCGGCTGCGTCCGTGGTAGGTGAGGTGGTGGTTATAAACGTGATGTCGTCACTTCCGATTAATGCCTTGACAAAGCGCTGAATAGCGCGAAACGGTCCGAGTTGTCGTTGCTGAGGGGCCATCCGTGAGCCTGATTTTATGCTGCAGTTGGAAAAAAGAAGTCTGGTATCTTAACAAGTGAGTGCCCCGTGCACTACTTCCGCCTTTGCAATACCTTGAATCTTTTGGATCGAGCTCAACTAATTCGGGGCAGAGCACCGTGCTTTAGCACAGGCTATATTGGAGATTGTCCGTGCCGATACATCCTAGCACAGGGAAAACGGAAAAACACTGCCTACGCTGTATTGGTCCTCGATTGGTGCCGGTCGGCAGTTTCTTTATCTGATTTTGCATCGTATGGTACCAAGTTCTTTTGCTACTCGAAGCACTGCTGTTTAAAGCGTTAGCGAGTGGATGCTATAATGCCGCCGATGGACAAGCATGGAAAACGGACATCTCGGTGCGAAAACTTGCTGGCAAGCAGGTCGACGAGGATGTGGATGGCTTTTTCTCACGTGCACAACAACCAAGAGAAACAGTAAAGTACTGAGCACGAAGATTGTTTAAGAACAACGAGTGTATAAAAGCTGGGCAGAAAGGAGGTACGATTATTTGACTTTAGCACACTACCTTCCTTATGTTAAATCATAAACGATCAGCCGCGAGAGGGTTTGCGGGTGTATCGGGGAAATCTCCCATATAAAGAAAACCTTGTCAGTTTGTAGTAGAAAAAATGAAGACTGTGGCACATATAGTGAAACATTCCATGATAAATTACCTAGACTTGGTACTAAATGGAGAAATCACAGACGGGATATACTCTAGTCAAGAGTAATTTGAAGACTGGCAAAACATGAAGCTCCAGAGGGAGAAAAACGAGAGCTGAAATGACAGAGCGCCCAGGATGGAGACGCGTGTTCCAAAGAAAGCGCTGATACCGCGTTTATTCCCTGCGTGTACAGAATGATATCAAGGAGAGAAACGAGATAAATTTTGCGAGATAAGCTGGACTTTGACCAGGATGGGTTTCAAATGGACAGAATTGGGACAACATAACAAGAAGCCCTATCGATTCCAAAAGAAAAAACAGTTTAAGAAGAAGCAAGTGGGACTACGGGGACTACGGATTCAGGGTCTGACTCTAGCCGACAGAAGATTATAACATCTCTGGAGAGACTTCCACTAAAGTCGATGGGAGTCTTGAATGTGGTTTCCAGATCGAGGGGGCCCTTTAGGGGGGCGGACCCGCCGAGGGGGCCGTAAAAAGGGAAAAACCTTCCCGCAAGGGTTTGGAAGCGGGTTCAAGAGGAAACACGTCTCTTGGAGACAGTAGAGACGGGTGACCCTCGAGACTCCACGGGATCCAGGGGGGAGTGACCTTAATGTCTAAATCTGTCAAAAAATATAAACTTAGCCCAGCCACATACTCCTTTTGAGGAAAGGTCTAAATTTTGTTTATCAAGTAAATTTGACTTCTGTCAATTTGAGATAGATCTAAAGAAAAATTCTTAGAAAGTTAAATCTCCATAAGATCTTTAAAAATCTTTAAGGGAAAGATGAAGGCACAAATGGTAGTGGTGAATTTAATACGAGGATTGACAGATTTGGGCTTCTGCCCAGGTGAGAAATATACCTTGGAGGATCGAATACGGTAATGGAGTTACGGGAAATTTATTAAACTTTTGGGGAAGGAACTCAGACAAACGAGGCAGCCCCTCGAGAAGGTTTTAGAGGGGGTCTCAGGAGCACCTTCTTTCCTCCCTTGTCACCGGGTTCTGCACTGTTTAATTTTAATAGGGCGGTGTTGAGAGAAGTGAAAGCCTTGATATTTCCACAGAATTCTCCTAATTTAACTCATGGAGAACTCAAGGCTTTACAAGATCTGAAAAATGATGCAAATGTTATAGTGAAGCCCGCTGACAAGGGAGGTGGCATTGTGCTCATGGACCGTGAATACTATTTGACTGAGGCCAATAGACAACTTTCCGATATAACAACATATGAGAAACTACAGAACGATCCTAGTCAGAATTATTTAAAGAAATTGCGCTCCCTATTACAGAGAGGGAAAGAAATAGGATTCTTTTCAAATAAATTGGCAGAAAAATTATTACCGTTGAATCCATCTAAACCATACTGGTACTTTCTACCAAAGGTACATAAATCTCTGGAACGGCCTCCGGGCCGTCCGATTGTGGCGGGGAGAGGATCGATCACTGAGCCCCTTTCACAATATCTTGATTGGGCTCTAAGACCAATCCTGTCTACAGTTCCATCATTTTTGCTTGACACTAAACATTATTACAGCATTTGTTCAATTTTGCAGTATCCCCTGATTTTAAACTGGCAACAATTGATTTTGCCAGTCTTTATACTTAAAATCAGACATTCGATGGGTTTATTAGCCATCAAGTCTTTTTTGGGGAGGATTTAATGATAATAAGGAGCAAATTGAATATATCTGTGGGGCACTTGATTTTTTTACTGAGCATAATGCATTTCAATTTGATAATGTATGGTATGCGCAAAGGAGGGGCACGGCGATGGGTACCCCGGTCGCGCCCACTTTTGCTAATCTGTTCTTAGCCTTTTGGGAAGAAAAATTACATCTATAATGTCAAAATCCTTTTTATTAAATATATCGCATATTGGACAAGAATTCATAGATTGACGTTCTGGTGGTTTGGTCAGGTTCAGGAGGAACAGTTTGGTGAATTTATGCATATATATCAATACGAATAAACGTTAATATGGAGTTTACGTCAGATTTTGGTAATAAAACGGTGATCTTCTAGATGTTGAAATTAGTTAATCTTGGAGATAGCATAATAACTAAAGGCTATCGAAACCAACTGCTGGGTTTAAATTTATTACTACACTTTGAAAGCTTTCCCCCCCAATCATGTAAAACGTTCTTTACCATATGGACAAATTCCTAAAAGGGTTTAGACGTAATAATAGCACATATCATGATTTTTTAGAACAAGCTTTAGATTTATCAGAGAGATTAAAAAATAGAGGATATAGTGTAGATCTTATATCACAAGCATTCTCTCGGGCAAGCAATCAAGAACGTCGTGAGATAGTTTTTAAAAGACAAAAACATAAACAACAAAAAAATGACCGATCTGTTTTTTCTTTCCAGTACAGTAATATGGCAGATGTAATTAGGAGTGCCATAAGGAATAACTGGCATATTCTTATGGGTGATGTTGATTTAGAACCAAAAACAAAATTGCCCCCTATTGTCACTTTCCGTAGATGTCGGAATCTACGAGATGAGCTAGTACAAGGCAGATTGAAAAACATAAGAACTACAAATTGGCTGACTGAGTCCTCCCCAATAGGTAATCATAAATGTGGGACGTGTTCCTTTTGTGACAAAATGATTACAGGAAAAGTAATTAAAATGGGGGGCATATTACATGAAGTTAAAAAATCTAATAACTTGTCGTACAAAGTACTTGTGTACGTGATGTGGTGCACTTGTGGTCTATTTTATATAGGCAAGACAATTCGACCCCTGTTCATACGCATTCGTGAACACTTATATTCTATTAAGACACAAAAAGGTGCTCCGCGATTTTTATCACATTTAAATGAAGTACATAACAATGATGCCTCTGTGGTTACATTTGCAGGCATACAAAGGATTGGATTTTATGGGAGGTGGGGTGGATGGCATACGAGACTGCTTCGGGCTGAAGCGCAGTGGATTTTGCGCACCGAAGCATTAGGTTTTATTAGGTCTTAATGATAGGAAGACCTTTCCTCCTTTTTATAATATGTTTCATAAAATCCTCTGTAAAGTATGTCATGTTGACACTGTGTTGCTGTTGTTGCTGTTTTTGTAACCGGCTGCGTCCGGTGGGAGGGGGTTTTAAGACGTGATGTCGTCACTTCCGTTATGCCTTGACAAAGCGCTGAATAGCGCGAAACGGTCGTTGGCGTTGCTGGGCCATCCGTCCTGATTTTATGCTGCAGTTGGAATAAAGAAGTCTGTTATCTTAACAAGTGAGTGCCGCCTCTATTTCGCCTTTGCAATACTGAATCTTCTGGATATCTCACTATTCGGGCAGAGCACCGCTTTTCACAGGCTAAAATTTTTGGAGATTGTCCGGATAAAATTCCTAGGGACGGGGAAAACGTGAAAACACTACGCTGTATTGTCCTCTTGGTGCCGGTCGGCGTGTTTCTTTATCTGATTTTTCTATCTACCTGGCTAATTACTGGGGGCAGCCCTATCTACCTGGCTAGTTACTGGGTACAGCCCTGTCTATCTGGCTAGTTACTGGGTACAGCCCTGTCTACCTGGCTAATTACTGCGGGCAGTCCTATCTACCTGGCTAATTACTGGGGGCAGCCCTATCTACCTGGCTAATTACTGATTGCAGCCCTATCTACCTGGCTAGTTACTGGGAGCAGTCCCATCTACCTGGCTAGTTACTGGCGGTAGCCCTATCTACCTGGCTAGTTACTGGGGGCAGTGCTATCTACCTGGCTAGTTACTGGGGGCAGCCCTATCTACCTGGCTAATTACTGATTGCGCCCATTACCGGGGTAATTATGATTGAGCCTTCTACCTGGCTAATTATGGGGGCGTCCTATCTACCCGGTAATTTTGATTGAGCCTATTACCGGCTAATTTCTGGAGGGGGGGTCCTATCTACCCCGGAATTTTTTGGGTACAGCCCCCGTCTACTGGTATTTACTGGGGACAGCCCTGTCTACCGGCTAGTTACTGGGGGCAGCCCCATCTATTGGCTAGTTTTGGGGGCAGTCTATTACCTGGCAATTCAAAGGGGCAGCCCCGATCCCGCTAAATTTCTGGGGCAGCCCCAGCTACCTGGCTAATTACTGGGGCAGCTCTACCTGGCTAATTACTGGGGGCAGGCCCATCTACCCGGTAATTTGGGGGTGCTCTACCTGGCTAATTTTGGGGCAGTCCTATTACCCCGGCTAATTACTGGGGGCGGTCCTATTACCCGGCTAATT
>JAODAL010025014.1:0-59485 GCA_025379985.1 Phyllomedusa bahiana
TCTCTTTACGATACCCTTTTTTGGGCGAAATAAATTTCTTTTTGGGAATCCCGTTAACGTCAGACCAAAAAAATTGAGGGGGTGTTTATTCCACTTTAGGAAAACCCAAAATTTAGGGGGGTTTTTATTTATATACGATATTAAAGGGCAGGGACGGCAGACCAAACACCCTCCCATATTAAAATTTGGGGGTCATCCCAGTTTCTTCCCGTTCCCCAATTTAAACCCCCCCACAAAAAGGGGTTGTCCATGTTTAAACATAATTTTCCTCCCCCCCATGAATTGTTAAGTTTGGCGAGAGATTGGGGGGTATTTTTGCTCCCAAAAAAAAACCCCCCACACCTTTCAAAATTTAAAAAATTTTCCATTGAAAAAAAAAAAAAATTTTAAAAAAGTTTTTTCAAATTTGAAATTGGACTAAATCAAGATGTTTTTGCTGTAATGGGCTCTGAATAATTGCCCGTAATTTCCTAATGGGCTTGAGGCTTCTATTTTCAACCCTATGTGGGATGCTGGTGTAGGGGTGCCCCCCATCTTTCCCGCAATCCCGCTGTATTCCCCCCCCCCCCCCCCCCCCCCCCCCCCCCCCCCACCCCCCCCCCCCCCCCCCCCCCCCCCCCCCCCCCCCAATTAATTTTTTTGAAAACGATTAAACGTCCCCCGGGGATCTAATAGAAACCCCGGGGCACGTTTTTACTAAAATGGTTGAAATAAAAATCAAAAACCCCTGACATACTGTTCTACAAGGGGTTTAAAGCCCACACTTGGGTCTAAAGGGGGGGTTCAAAATTTTTTTGTGAAATTTTTGGTAGCCCTACAAAACCGGTATCACCCGGATCTATTTTTAAATATGAAATCTGCTTGTTTTTTAATTATAGTTTTCCCAAATGGAAACCCCCCCCTTCATCAAATTTAAACTTTAAATTTCTTTTGTATTAATAGTTGGGGGGTGACGTCAGAGGTTTTTAAAAATTTTAGTATTTTAAACCCTTTCAAGATTTTATTCCTGAAAATTTTTTTTGGGGGCATAATTCCCCTAACCCTTTCCCCCTTTGTCCGCCTTTCCCTTTTCTCTATTTTATCTGATTTACATTAGATGTTTTTGGGCTACTTTTGTCTAGTGGGTATTTTTTAAAATATTTTCTTTTTTTTGAAGATTATTACTTTGTGGGTCTAAAATCCCTTTTTCCCCTAATTGCCCGAAAAAAAGTCCATAGATTTTTTCTGGGCTGGACTTAAAAAAAATCCCATTTGTGACGGTTTAAGTCCCCGGCTTTTATTTTCTGTATCCCGGCATTGTTTTCAACCCTTTAAATTAAGTTCCCTGTAATGTCAGAATGGAAATTTGCTCTTGGGAGGTTAATTCCCCGATATTCATTAAAATGGGGTCCATAGCATTTTCCCATATCCCGGTTTCATTAATCTGCAAAAAAAAGTTTTTTTAATGGTTAAATTTTTTACAAACTTTTTAATGTCTTTCATGGGGGAAACCAAGTTGAAATTAAAAATTTTTTAGGGCCAAATTAGCCCCATGGAAAAGGAATTTTTTCCCCTTTCCCTTTGTTAATGCCCCTATTTTTTAAAAGTTGTGATTGGGGAATTGTTTTGGGCCCATTTCCTATTTTTTCTCCCGATGCCTGTTTTCATTCGTAGCATTTCTTTTGCGATGTTTGCGTCCACCTCTGCGTCGTCGTTTTTTGAACGCTTCTTTGATTTGTTTTTGTTGTTATTTTTGTAGCTGGACCCTCCACCCTGCTCACTCTGGGGAAACAATCCCGAATGAATCTCTAAGCATCATATTTACTCAGCAGTCCGAATCTGTGGACCCAAAGCAAAACTTTTTTGTTTTTATTTCTAATCTACGGAACCTCTTTTTTAATATGGACTTAGGTTGTCCAAACTGTACACGTCTGCGGCCCCATTCATAATTTTGGTTTGAAGATAATCTTATATCCCTAAAATTTTGACTTTTTTTTTTTCCTAAAGGGGGTATCTTTTAATTTGGCCCATTTTCTTTCATTTTTTTGGATTTCTTCTGTTTAAAACAGGGAGATCTTGATATTCCCCTACTGATTTTGCTTTGATTGCTTTAAATTTGCTGTAATTTTTTACCTCATACTTCACAATCAGTTAAAATTTGATGGAGAAATGGACAAGAAATTTTATTCCACCCCCAAGAAATTGTCATTATAATTTGGGGGTTGGTATTTTTTTTTAACCTTAGTCCTCTTGGAAAAATATTTTTTTCGCAGTAATTTTTCAGGTCATGGAATCCCCCCCAAATTTTGGGTTTTTTTGCATAGATTGTTGTTTTTAAATCTCTGTTTTTTGGGAAAGAACCAGGGCTCTGGTTTTTTTTTTTTTTTCCCCGGCATTAAATACTTTTTGGGCCCTCTTTTCTTGCCTCGAATTGCGGGCATATAAGCCATGCCCGATTACAAACGGGCTGTAGAAAAAACACAAAAAGGAAAAATTTCTTATGGTTTCACTCCTACCAAATTATTTTGCTGACTTAATTTGCAAAAATGTCCCTTCGTGTTAATCCTTCGGTGCCTTGTGTTAATCCAATTTTTTCATATGCAAAATTCAGATTGCGCACCTTAAAAACAAAAAAATTGAATAATCCCCAAAACCCTATCAGGGGAGGGATTTGGTGCGCCATTGCGAAAAGAGAGCATATTGGATCATTACGCTAAACACACAGCCCCACGGGGGGGTTAAAAACATCAAACAGGAACAAATTGTTATTATTAAAACATGTAACATGGGCCACTGATTGATTGTAAATCTCTTGTATTTGGCAATTTAGTTTTTTTTTAAGTCACTAATATCTGTTATGGCTTTTCAATTCTGAATTCGGGACGTATTAAAGCCCATGCGAGCGAAAACCTTGTTGCCAGGAATAGCCCTTTGGGAAGAGGTTTTACCATGACGGAAAACTAGTGCCCACAGCCCCGGAACCCAGGCTGGCGGTACTCTAGGTTCTATGAATCAGGGAAGCGCTGGGCGCCAACATGTCCCGATCTCATTATTGAGTCCAGTTGGGGCCCAATAGTAAAAATTTAAAATTAAGATATTTGCAGCATTTTTAAAGACAGGTCAGTTGCTTAAACCACGCTAGACAAAGGGGCGAAATACTGCCCCAAAACGCGCACGTATTGCCCCCTGTCTTTTGGGGTATACTCCTATCCGCTGACAAGGTGCCTTTTTTCCTATCAATGTTTTTATATTCATTATTTTATAATAAAATTTTCTGCATGTTCTTAAAAAAACCTGTGGGTCGTGGGGACTTCCCCCTTTAAAATACTTTTAATACAACTGAAAAGCTTATGCAGGATCCGAGCACAAGCATGGTGGTGAGTGGCTTATCTGCCCTTTGAAATGAGTACTACTAATTTTTTATACCGTCTTTCCACGATAATGCGGCCCAAAATATGGAAACACGAAGGCACTTTTTTTGAAAATTAAGTCAGCAAGTTTTTGGTAGGAGTGTACACCATAAGAAATTTTTTTTTTTTGTGTTATTCTCACTCCTTTTGTCCCTTTGGCTGGCTTATATGACCGAAATTTCGGGGCAAAAAAATGGCCAAAGTATTTAATGGGGGGGACAAAGGAAAAACCAGAGACCCCTGAATTCATTCCCAAAAATCAAGATTTAACAACAACTATGCAAGAAACCAAAAATTTTGGGGGGTTTCATGCCTGAAAAATTACAGCGAAAAAAATATGAAAACAAGAGGACAAAGGGTTAAAAAAAATCCCAACCACCATCTATAATGATCAATTTCTTGTGGAGTGGAATGAAATCTTGTCCATGTGCTCCATCAAACTTATTCAACTGATTGTAAAGTATGAGGATGAAAAATTACATCAAATTTCAACAGCAATCAAAGAGTCAGAATCTAGCATAGTGGAGTATCAAGATCTCCCTGTGTATACAGAAGAAATACAAAAGATGAAAGAGAATGTGGCCAAATTAGAAGACACCATCATGGAAATAAAAAAGTCAAAATTTGAGAGGGATAACAAAATTATGTTAAACCAAATTTGTATGAAGGGGGGCCGAAAGGTGTACATTTTGGGAAAACCCAAAGTCCATTTAAAAAAGGGGTTTTCCGTAGATTCAAAAAAAAACAAAAAAGTTAGCTTTGGGGCCCACAGATTCGGACCGTCGAGTAAAATATGATGTTTCCAGAGTTCATCTCGGGTTTGTTTTTCCCCAAGTGTTTTTGCAGAGCTGGGAGGGTAAGCACAAAAATAACAACAAAAAAAAAACAAAGAAGGTTCAAAAAACGACGACGCAGAGGGGGACGCAAAACATCGAAAAGAAATGCTACAATGAAAAGAGGCTCGGGAGAACAAATAAAAAATTAGTCAAACAATTGCCATCCACAACATTTCAAATATGGCATTAACGAAGGAAGAGGAAGAAATCCTGTCCATGGGGCTCAATTTTGGACTCAAAAATAACTTCAACTTGGTTTCCCCACCATAAAGGTTTTAAAAATTTTTGTACGAAATTTAAACCCCTTAAAAACATTTTTTGCAGATTAATGATAACCGGGAAATAGTAAATGTATGGACCCCAAAAAAGAATATGGGGATTTAAACCTGCAAGAGCAAATTTCCATTCTGACATTACAGGAACTTAATTCTGAGGGTTGCAACAAGACGGGGGATACGAAATAAAGCCGTGACTTCTCCACAAAATCGGGTTTTTTATCCAGCCAGTCCAGAACAAAATCTATGACATTTTTCAGAAAATTAGTGGAGGGGGATCTTAGATCACAAATAATGTCTTCAATAAAAAAAAATAGTGTAATATACCCACAGACAAAGAGTAGCCCTAAAAACATCTAATGTCATCAGATAAAATAGAGAAAAGGGGAGGGGGGGGACAAAGGGGGAAAGGTAGTGATTATAAACCGAAAAAATTAAAAATCAATGTTGACATGTTGTCAAATACTAAAATATATAAACATCTGATGTCAGACCCAACTATTAGATACAATAAGCAATTAGCTCAATTGATAGAAGAGGGGGTCCAGTTGGGAACTATAAGAAAAAAAACAAAGTTTTCATAGAAAATTCCAGTGTACCGGTTCGTATGGATCCCAAAAATTCCAAAAACTATATGAATCCCCCCAGGGAACCCCATAGTGCGGGCATTAACCCCCTTGTCAAAAGCTATGTCAGGGGGTTTGTTCCTTACTTCAACCATTAGTGAAATTTCCCCCGGGTTTTTTATTAAAACCAGGGACGTTCAAACGCGTTCAAAACAAATAAAAGGTTTTGGACACTTACACTGGTTTGGCTGCAGATGTGGGGGGCATCTACACCAGCATCCCACATGGGGTTGCAATAGAAGCACTAAAGCACCATCAGGAAAGTACAGCAATTATTCAGAGTCATTTCAGCAAACCTTTGATGTAGTCCCAATTTTTTTTTGTCGCACAATTACTTTATGTTCAATGGCAAATTTTTTCTGCAGGTGTCGGGGGGTTCTATGGGGGCAAATCTCCCCCTCTCTCGCCAAATTAACAATTCATGGTGGGAGGAAATATATGTTTTAAAAGGCAACCCCTTTTTTGGAGGGGCAAAGGTACGGCGATCATCAGAAAACCCCCAAAAAAATTGGGAGGGTATTGTCTGCCGACCGATGATATGAATGAATAACAACCCACTCAATTTGGTTTTTACCTACAAGTGGAAAAAAACACCATCAAATTTTTTGGATCTGACGTTAACAGGATTGCCAAATGAAAGTATTTCGACCAAAACGTATCGTAAAGAGAGTGCAGGAAACACCCTACACACTTCAAGAGTTTTCCCCAACAAAAAACAACTAAAAAATCTTTCCCCGTGGAGAAATACTAGGGGTTCAGAAGAAATTGTATAAACAAGAAGATTTTTGTTAAGGGACATCCTGTAAAAGATTACAGGGGGCGAGGTATCCAAAAAAATTATTGAGTTGGCGGCCAAAAACACAAAACGAATAGAGAACAGTTACTAATAAAAAAAAAAACAAGTAACAACAAAGACAAAACAATGTAAAAATATCCTACACTTGTGTTGGATACACTACAATTCAAGAAAAATTAAAAAAATTTGGGGACAAGATCTCCCTGTTCTGTGGAGGACCTACGCTAGATTCAAAATTTTAAAAAAAGGCTATAATAGCCCGCTAGGCACAAAAAAACAGGTAGTTTTTCTAACTTTAAATTGTACAGGCCCCATAAGTCAAAAAATACGTGGCTAAGTTTAAGGGTTCTCAAGTGGGTCTTAGACAAAAGTAGGACATGCACATATGCTAGTCCTGCAAAAGAATTCCTGACAGCCAGGGAATCGAATTCCCAATAAAACAATTTACAAACGGGAAAACGCTTAATTCAATACCCCGGCCTGGTGCACAGAAAAGCGAGATTCATACATAGGTACACGATTAGGAAATTTAAGACAAGATTTCAGAGCCCTGAATGATGTTTCTCAATAGCCATGAATAAATCGGATTGTCAAAAAATTTTATTCATATCACAATTCAGATTGCAGCACCCCTTTAAAATCAAAATAAATTTAAAGAACTCCAAAACCCTTTAGGGAGGGATTTGGTGCCCAGTTGCGTAAAAAGGAGGATTTGGTCATTTGCTAAAAACAGCAGCCCCACAGGGGGTTCAAACAAACAGAAAAAATGTGTTATTATTAAAACATAGTAACATGGCCCCCTGAAATTTTATCTGATAATCTCTTTATTTGGCAATTTAGTTGTTTTTAGTCATAAAACTGTTATGGCATTGCAAAAATCTGAGTTCGGGAAGTATTTAAGCCCCTGGCATGCGCAACCCCCCGTTGCCGGAATAGCCCCTTTGGAGAGGTTGTACGCATGACCGGAACTATGTGTCACAGGTTCCGGAACGCCAGTGCTGGCGGTACTCTATGGTTCTATGAATCGAGGGAAGCGCTGGGCGCCAACATGTCCCGATCTCATCTGATTGAGTCCAGTTGTGGCCAATAGTAAGTAATTATAATTAAGATATTATTGCATGCATGTATATATAACAGACAGGTCAGTTGGCTTAAACCATCGCTATGACTAAGGGCGAGACATACTGAGCCCGAAACGCGTCAGCGTACTTGTTCCGGTGTCATTCTGGGTACTACTCCTATCCGCTGACAAGGTGCCTTTTTTTCATATCATATGTTTTTATATTCATTACTTTAGAAATAAAAATTTTCTGCATGTTCTTAAAAAATCCTAGTGGGTCGTGCTGGACTTCCGTTTCAAGTACTTTCTATATACAACTGCAAGCTTATGCAGGTATCCGAGCACTAAGCATGGTGGAATGAGCTGGCTTCATCTGTCTTTGAAAGTGAGTACATCTAAATATCTGCAGGGGTAACCACATGCTGGTATTTTTAGGGTGCGAAGGGACCAATATTCATGGATCTTTGCGTTTTACCTTTCAAAAGGCTTGGGTAAAGTCCCAAATTCATAGTAAATAAAAATTTGACTAAAAGCTACCTACTTTAAAAGAAACTTGAAAAGCAGCACCAATACCCAATCCATTTTTAAGAAATATGTAATAGTACGTAATTAGCTTGTTGTCACAGAACTTAACAATATGTGGACTCATATTTAAACATTGGACTTCCTCTTAGGGAATCCACAGTCACTACCCCTGTAATTGTCTCCATTGGCAACAGCTGATTCTTGGATGGTTTGGTCAGAGCAAAAAACTACAAAGCTACACTTACAGCTCAATGGCTGATAGATACCAGCAGCAGGCTTCTATGGCCCTTATGCTGCATGGGAAAAGATGGCAGGTGCCGTTAATTAATGAGCAAATGCTCTAGGTACCAATTCACACCAGCATGCAAAAAACCACATTATAACACATCAGGTATTGTTGCATTTTTAGCAGTCTTCCCATGTGTTATAATGTGGTTTTTTGCATGCTGGTGTGAATTGGTACCTAGAGCATTTGCTCATTAATTAACGGCACCTGCCATCTTTTCCCATGCAGCATAAGGGCCATAGAAGCCTGCTGCTGGTATCTATCAGCCATTGAGCTGTAAGTGTAGCTTTGTAGTTTTTTGGTCAATTATGTCCCATTTTTGTGGTTTTGTTTTTGTTATGGTTTGGTCAGAGATAAAATATTTGGGCAACAAATGGAATTTGTAATAAAACAGGTTATGGTTAGTGTTGATCGAACCGTTCGAGAAAAATTAAGTTCGAGTCAAACTTCACGATTTTTTAGAACTCGAGCCAAACCGAACATTTTACTGTTCGTTCGAGTAAATGTTCACGTTCTACATCGTGTTCAATGCACTATTTTAATAGTTTTTAGGTGCATTAAATCAGTATAAAATATGATCCTCTCAAAAATCTGGCATCGGGTATACCTTGCATAGTAAACATAATGCGCCCAAAAAGGCGCATTGCGCAAGTCGCGGGGCATAGCATATCTTTGATAGTGTTTGTAATGCACCTATCGAGGCATTGCATTGTGCACAGAGGCATATAACATTTCTTTACTAAATTATGTAATGCGCCAATCACATATAAACCAGTAATGATAAGTTAAGCACCTCCGTGTGCAATGCTACTCAATAGGCGTAGTACATACACTACCAATGAAATGTCATGTGCCGTGATTAGCGTAAATCGCAGCACATAGCATATCATTGGAAGTGTATGTAATGCGCCTATCGAGGCATACTGTGCATGGAGGAGCATAACTTATATTTTCAAAAATATGTAATGTGCCTAACACATTCAAACTAGTAAAGATATGTCATGCGCCTCTGTGCACAATACACCTCGCTAGGTGCCATACATATACTTCCAATGTTAAGCTATGTGCCGTGGTTTGCGCTAATCGCGTCACAAAACATATCATTGGATGTGTATGTAATGTGCCTATCGAGGCACATTGCACACGGAGGTGCATAACATAGCATTACAATGTGCTAGGTGGTTTACATAAACTTGTAGTGAGTTGTTATGCGCCTTTGTGCGGAATGTGGCTCAATAGGCACATTACATACTCAACCAATAAAATGCTATGTGCCGTGATTAGCGTTTATTACGGCACATGCAGTAGCCTATCAATGGAAGCGTATGTAATGCATCTATCTAGGTACATTCCGCACGGAGGTGCATAACTTATCAATACAAGTATATGAAATGCGCCTAACACATTTAACCAGTAAAGATATTTTATGCGCCTCCATGCGCAATGCGCCTTGTTAGGCACATTACATACACTTCCAATGATATGCTTTGTGTTATGGAGGGACACAGCATATCATTTATAGGCGCATTTCAACGTGTCGTGCCCGGTGTATTGTTGTTGTACTGTTAAGGATGGTAATTACAGCTTCTCATCACCTGTAAAGATATATAAATGAACCCGAACATCTTCTCCCATTGACTTTAATGGGGTTCGAAGTTCGAGATTGAGTTCAACTCAAACTTCAAACCGAATTTCTCAAAGTTCGAGGTTCAACTCGAACTCGAACTTTTTAAGGTTCGATCATCTCTAGTTATGATCATGGATTGCTTCTGATCTCAAATATTTTGTACATGTACTTGTCTGACAAGTCTTTACCAGGATAAACAGCAATATAAACACCTACATGAAATCCTTTTGCTTAGTCATAGGGAACAATTCTGTAAATCATAAGTCTTAACATTATCACAGAAACATCCCAGTCCAAAAAGCATATTGGCAGAGCATTAAAGAGGGTTTTCTCAGTACGCTGAGTCACAAGTAGGTTTACACGTTCTCTGTCTCCTTAGGCTGAAGGTGGTTTTATAGCAGCGATTAGCTTCTCTGTAAGTAGCTGGGTCTTTACACTGACAATTGCAGGAGAGGTAATCTTCAGTAGACAAACGGTACATGTCCTATGAGGACTGAAAAAAAAATTACTTATCTGTAAACAAAATCTAATCTTGTTGGATATAATTAGTTTGCTCCAAAGTGAGCTCCGTCCATCCAAGGTGATGTCACTACCTGTTCTCTGCTCTAATCCGATAAAATAATTATGTTCATGTAACCACAGAAACCTGTGTGCACTCAAAGCAGATAAAATCCATCTAATCTCATGAAGAAAGTAAAATCAATAGACCAATGTATTTAGAAAAAAAAAAACTTAATTTACCTGTCCCGACATGTTGAAAGTTAATCTTTGTAGTGAGAAAACTCCTTTAAGTACAGTTCTGGATTGGGGTACCTTTGGCCCACCAGTGGAGTGGATTCTTGTGGACCACCCTACAGCTACTGTACATGACTGCACATACTATACATTACTCCCGCACTCTCCCTCTTGCTTTATGCCTCCCTTTCTCTGCCTTTTTCCCTGAAAAGTAGCCACAGGCTTAACATGCCAAAACACCCACCATGCCCAGCGGCTCAATGGAGGGTTCTTCTACTCCCCCGTAAGCCAGTCTAAGTCTGGGTAACTCCTGTTAATTGCAGCAGCTGGATGGAGTCAGCAACAGAGTTGGAGAATTACACCTAAGTAGAGATGGGCGCATTGATTCTAACGAAGTGGAATTCGTTTAGAATTTCTGGAAAACTTCGATTCTGAACGAAGTCGAAGTTTGAGGTGATTCGCGGGAACGAAGCGTTTTTTTAATTGATAAAATGGCTGTGAGCACATGGCGTTACATGGGGCAAAGAACTCTTGGAGGAAGAAAGGCGTAGCCTTAATGACATGTGCAGAGATGAAGCCAATCAGAGACCGGCGGGTTCTGTGACGTTAACGCACTATATAAGTCCGGGCGCGACGCTGGTAGTTCACACTGTTTTCACTGTACTGTGTAGGGAAGCTACTGCTGCTCATGATGGCTCATACTAAAGAACTCACTTTTATACAGCAATTTTTGGGGGGGTGTCACAGCTTGTCTCAGAGACTGCTTCTCTTAAGTTCTAAGTCTGATTTTGTGGGGTATTGGAACTGAAGTCCAGTGTGCGTCCAATTCAGCTGCATATACATTTTAATGTTCTTGAGCACATTGAATATCCAAGGGTTATCTAAGCCTGTTGTTGTTGTATTCAGTTAAAGAAACAGCGTTTTTACAATCCAAATACCACTTAATTTTTGGTTGCTCATTTATTTTGCGCAATTTAGTTCCAGGGGTTAATTAAGCGTTGTTCTGCTGTTGTGGTCACTAAAAGAAACGGTGTTTTTCACCGCCAAACAAGAAATATTGCCTGTAGCATAATTCATATCCATAGGTTAATTACGAGTTTTCTGTTGTTGTGTTCCGTAAAATACACGCCGTTTTAACACGCTACAAAGCTGGTAATTTTTGGCAGCACATTTATTTTATGTAATTTACATACAAGGGTTAACTAAGTATTTTTCTGCAGTTGTATTCAGTAAAAAAAAAATTTGTTTTTCACCGCCAAAAAATTAATTTTGGTTGTAGCATAATTCATATCCGAAGGTTAATTACGAGTTTTTCTGTTGTTGTGTTCCGTAAAATACACGCCGTTTTAACATGCTACAAAGCTGGTAATTGTTGGCAGCACATTTCTTTTGCGCAATTTACATCCAAGGGTTAACTAAGTATTTTTCTGCAGTTGTATTCAGTAAAAGAAACGTTGTTTTTCACCGCCAAAGAAGAAATTTTGGCTGTAGCATAATTCATATCCGAAGGTTAATTAAGCCTGTTTGTGCTTTTATATTCGGCAAAATACACAGTGTTTTTAAACGGCACATACAAGTAAATTTTTCCTGGCCATTTGTGGAGCGCAATTTATATCCAAGGGTTACCCAAGCTTGTTAGTGGATTCATTTGGAGTCAAATACAGGGTGTGTATTTATCATATACAGATATCTTCATTAAATAGAGTCTTAACATTTTAGATCAAACAGTATGTCAGACAGAGAGGTGGCAGGCTCTTCACATGCGACTTGTAGTGGCACAAACATTTCTGGAGTAGGCACAGGTCGCAGCACAGCAAGGGGACGTCGCAGCAGGGGTCACTCGGTGAGGCCAGAACTGCCGGTGTCATCTAGCGGCCGTGTGTTGTTCAGCAACCCAATAGTTCTGGATTGGTTTGACTAGGTCATCCACTTCCTCCCAGATGACATCTGACAACCCCAGCCAAGAGTCGGTGGGAACGTCAGACACAACCCTTAGTTGGATGGCCCGGGAGCGGGTCAGCGGCCCTCACCTGTCCTCAACCCGCCTCTGTCGTATCCGGTTCCCTCAGCCAGAAGATCTACTAATGTGTTTCTGGGCTCAGCGCCACTAAACAGCGAGGATGAACAATTTGAGGAGGGCAGTCAGCAGCTAATTGCCAGCGAAGAAATGGGGCCATATCCCCTGCTTCTTTGCAGGAGAGCTGGCAAAGTAAAAAGATGTGGAGAGTGGCATGGGAAGTCATGTTGTGAGGGTCCAGCCTCTGCATGACCACGACCGGTGATGAGGACAAGCAGTGATCGATGAAACACAATCGATGATGATATGTAGCCGACCGCACTGGGAGCCGGTGAAGCAAAGTGCTTCATCATCATCATGAGAAGAGGGCGTCACTTGCGCGTCAGGCAGCAGTTGTGCAGCCAGCAAGTGGCCATGAGTTCAGCAGGGTAGCAGCAGTGTGAGGTCCGTGAGCCAAGAGCGGCCACTGGTAGAAAACCCGCTCGAGCGTCCCAATAAAGGAGCGGCACAGGGGCTGCAGCGAGGCACGTGCGGTAGTAAGTCCACTCAGTGCGAGAGCGTTGGCACGGTAAATCAGATACTCGGCGGTGTGAAAGTTCTTTGCTAAGACACCGGAGGAGCCGAATATGGGTATATGTAGAATCTGTCTTCCACCGATCTTCAGAAGATTCTGAAAATGGCCAGGAAACTGTGCATGCCTTCATTGCCATTCCTACAAAGCCAGGAACAACCCTCCTCGAGTTGCAGTTCGGCAGAACGGCCTCCCCCAATCACACACTGAAAGTAGATTTTTCCACCCTTTTTGGAATTCCAGCCTGCACAAGTTGGACCGACAGTCATGAACAGAGAAAGGCCAATAACGATATATTTTGATGATCCATGTGATCAGGAGTACTTCCCCCTGTGTAACTTTTGATGTCAGCCAAGTGGCAGCTCATGCGTTACACCTGCCCGATTTCTGAGGCCATTCGAGGATGCAACATTATTTGTCGTCCGCCATGACTAATACGTGGATAATAACGTCATTTCCACTGCTTCAGTCCTGTGAACAGATGCTGCAAAATTCTGTCTGGTGCAGGGTACATGGAGATATGGGCGACTACATCTCACTCACGCACATGGAGTCCGCTGGGGACTGAACTGGATGGAGGAGGAGGAGGAGAACATTCGAGCAGAAGTACTGACCTGGTGAAATGAGTTGGATTTTCTAACCCAGGTGACAGGATAGGAGGAGCAGGAGCAGCTGGAATAGGCAGATGGAGATTGAGGAAGACCGAGGCATATGAACCAGCATGCACCGTGGCAATATACCGTGGGAGATGGAGGCAGGGAGTCCCTCGGAGGTTACGGTGCAGATGGCCGCAGCATGCTGATTTGCCTGGCTAGTGACAAGACGAATAGTCACCATCCGCAGAGGATTGACTTCGGCGCTCCACCCTATTGGACCCTCGCTATCAGTCCAAATGCGAGCTTTTTCCCAGCTGCTGAGAGGGGAGGATAAACTCAAATACTAAGGGAAATCCTCCCGTAGTCAGTTGGCCGCTGCCTATGTGCGGCATCGTCCCTCTCTGACAGGTCTGACCGAGGGTTACCTCAGCGCCTTCAAGTCCCTACTGGCCGCGGCTGCTGAGAGGAAGGGGGGGGGGTAGGAGCAGTACCGACTCCATCAGCAGAAACCTAAGTCTGGAGTCACTGATGAGACAGCTTCCCTTCACCCACCTAGTAGGAGGCAGTCGCCACACAGCAGCAAGGACCTTGAGCAGTTCCCTGAACCAACAGGTGGTGGCCTACTTAGACAGCACTCAGCCACCCCAGTTAGAAGATCCGCCTGGACTACAGGAGCCAAACTGGAAGTTTGCCGCAACTCCTGCATGAGTTTGCAGTGGAGAAGCGTCCCTGCCCCGGCCAGTAGTGTGTCAATCAAGCGGGTGATCAGTTGCGGCGGGGGCCATCCCGTTAACCCCAAGGAGAACGACTGACCGTTTGTCCAAGATGAATCAGGCGTAGGGATCGGCCAGGAATTTCCACACACAATGCTTAAGGCGTCAGGTTACATCAACCATGACCGCCTTATCCAAAAACTTTGGAGAATGAGTCAGGGTTCAAACCTACCTGCCTCACGCCACTATTCAGATGCCGCCACCCTCTGATGCCATAACATCTGCGACATTTCTCCATCTGCCGACCAACCATCTTTACCAGGGATTGGTATTTGCCACCAACACCTCCACACTGTCATTGTGCCACTCTATGACCTCTTCTGCTGCTGCTGTTGCTGGTGCCGTGACATCCACACGTTGTCATTGTGCCTCCTTCTGACCTCATGCTGTGCTGTTGTTGCTGCTGCGGTCACCAACACACACTGTCAGTGTGCCACTCGCTGAACTCAAAGCTGCTGCTGCCGTCACCGCTCCACTCTCTTCCATTGTGCCCACTCTGTGGCCTACTACTGTTTTTGGCCAGGCTCCACACTGTCATTGTGGCACTGTCTGACCTCATGCTGCTGCCGTGTCGTCTGCCGTGGAGTCTGCTGTGACCTCCACACTCTGTCATTGTGCCACTCTGTGGCCTACTCCTTTTTTTTTGCCACCTCCAGAATGTCATTGTGCCACTGTCTGACCTCATGCTGCTGCTGTGGCTGCTGCCGTGACCTACACACTGTGTCATTGTGGCCACTCCTGTGGTGCCCTAACTTCCTATTTTTTTTGCCACCTCCAGCAGAATGTCATTGTGCCACTGTCTGACCTCATGCTGCTGTGTGCTGCTGCCGTCACCCCCACACTTCTGTCACTGTGGCCCTCAGTGGCCTACTGATGTTGCCACCTGAGACCCTCAGCTTGTTTTTTTTCCAGCTGTCGCTGCCATGACTTTATCAGGCTACATTCCCGCTTCAGTTTTTTGGTCGGTTTTGCCCTCTTAAGCACCCAGGGAATTTTATAGTGAAGCGATTCTAAGAGCGCCGGCAGTCATATGCATATCATACTAAAATACAACATTGTATGAAGACCAAACCTACCTAGCTCCCTCTGCATATTTAAGGCACGGCACAACATTCTACAGCACCCTACAGGCTCTGTGCAGCCTGAAAATAGCTGTTTTTAAAAACGTATTCACCCGAAATTAATTTGGATCTAAAACTATATTTGTCCGGAAAATTAGGCGAACTCTCAACAACAACTCGGCGAAATCAAATTTTTTTAGAAATTTCCACACCATCTCTACACCTAAGTATAAGAAGAGCTGAAAATGCACCCAAAACAGCCGGGCTAGTTATGCGAGCAGACCTTAATAGGAGTCCTGTCAATAAAACAGAGGTGAGCTGAAGTAATGGATATGGCAGGTGATGAGTGCAACATTGCATCTATTTAGTAACCTTGGTTGTTTTACTATATGTTTGCATGGCAGCAAGTTTGTTTCAGTTACTGCAACTATATAATATATTTGGTTCTATCAGACTATGATCACACATTGAGGATTTGCTTATAGAAAATATAATGTAGATTTTTCAAAGAAAACATTGACAAGTATGCAGTTCAAATAACATACCCATTGGTTTTAATTCAACTGTTGTCCTCTAAATAATAAAAAAAATGGTGCCACGGTCCATTGCTGCCCCTCATAAATTTGTGTTAGGAGAGATATGCTGGAACACTATTTTGCAATATGCAATATATAGTGGCCAAGTATCTTAGGGGAACTAAAATAGAAGTGCAAAATATATATCAAATAAAAAAGTTTTAAAAGAAAATATAAAAAATGTAAAACCTCTCCCTTTTGCCATTTTACAAAAAAAAAGTTAAGCATAATTAATATTTTATATATGTAAACATCCAATATATTGTAATAGAGCATTATTTATCCTGTACTGTGAACACCATATAGAAAAATATCCAACACCAAAACTACACTTTTTTGATCACTTCATCCCCAAAATTTTACATAGATCCTAAAATAATTAGAGATGGGCGAATCGATTCTAACGAAGTGGAATTCGTTTAGAATTTCAGGAAAACTTCGGGTCGGAACGAAGTCGAACTTTGGGGTACTTCGGTGTGAAACGAAGTGTGCTTTTCAATGATAAAATGGCTGCGAGCACATGGCGTTACATGGGGCAAAGCACTCTGGGAGGGGGAAGAAGGGCATCGCCTGCATGACATGTGGCAGAGATGAAGCCAAAAATCAGAGAACCGTCGGGATTCTGTGACGTCACCTGCACTATATAAACCGAGCGCAGCCGCTGGGAGCTCACACTCCTCTCACTGTACTGACAGGTAAGGTGCTGCTGCGGGTGATAGCCGCTTTCTGAATAACTGATTTTGTACCAGCGATTTTTGGTGTCTCGCTTGTCTCAGAGACTGTTCTCTGAATGTTCTATTTCTTGATTTTTTGGGGTATGGATCTGAAATCCAGTGTGCCGTCCACTGCAGCGCATATACATTCATATCCAATTGGGAATCTAAGCCATTCCTGTTTTGTATCATTTAAAGAAAACCGCGTTTTTACAATACAAATACACTTCATTTTTTTGGCATGTCTAAATTCTATTGCGCAATTTAATCCCAGGGTGTAATGAAGCGTTGTTTTGGCTGCTGTGCATGACAAAAATAAACCGTCTTTTTCAAACGCCAAATATATATAATTTTTTTTTGGGTAGCCTATCACAAGCAAAGTGTTAATTACAATTTTATCTCTTGTGTGTGGCGTAGAATATACACCATTGTAAACACGCTGTACAAAGCTACTAGTTTGTGGAGTGTCTCAATTCTATGCGCAAATTTACATCCAGGGTTAATTTAAAGGCGTTGTTTTGCTGTTGCTGGACAAAAATAAAACCTTCTTTTTCATCGCCAATATATATATTTTTTTTGGTAGCCTAATTCACAAGCAAAGGTTAATTACAAATTAATCTCCTTGTGTGTGTGGGCGTAGAAAATACGCCATTGTAAACACGCTACAAAGCACTAGTTTGTGGTGGCTCAAATTCTATTGCGCAAGTTTACATCCAGGGGTTAATAAAGCGGTGTTTGCTGTGTGCTGACAAAATAAACCGTCTTTTTCAACGCCAAATGTAATATATTTTTTTTGGTAGCCTAATTCACAAGCAAAGGTTATTTACAATTTTATCTCTTGTGTTGTGGCGTAGAAAATACGCCATTGTAACACGCTACAAAGCTACTAGTTTGTGGTGGCTCAATTCTATTGCGCAATTTACATCCAGGGGTTAAATTAACGTTGTTTTGCTGCTTGTGCTGACAAAAATAAACCGTCTTTTTCGAACGCCAATATTTATTTTTTTTTTTGGTAGCCTAATACACAAGCAAAGGTTTAATTACCATTTAATTCTCTTGTTGTGTGGCGTAGAAAATACAATCCATGTAACACGCACAACAAAGCTACTAGTTTGTGGTGGGCTTCAATCTTATTGCGCAATTTACATCCAGGGGTTAATTAAGCGTTGTTTTTGCTGCTGTGCTGACAAAAATTAAACCGTCTTTTTCAACGGCCAAATATATATATTTTTTTTAGGTAGCCTAATTCACAAGCCCAAAGGTTTAATACAATTGTTCTCTTTGTTGTTTGGCTTAGAAAATAACGCATTGTAACACCCTACAAAGCTACTAGTTTGTGGTGGCTCAATTCTATTTCGTCATTTACAACCAGGGTTATTAAGCGTTGTTTTGCTGCTGTGCAGACAAAATAAACCGTCTTTTTCAAAACGCCAATATATAATTTTTTTTTTGGTAGCCTAATTCACCAAGCAAAAAGGTTAATTAACAATTATATCTCTTGTTGGTGGCGTAGAAAAATTCGCCATTGTAACACGCTACAAGCTACTAGTTTTGTGGTGGCTAAATTCTATTGCGCAATTTACATCCAGGTGTTAATTAAGCGTTTGTTTTGCTGCCTGTGCTGACAAAAATAAACACGTCTTTTTTCAAACGCCAAATCTATATTTTTTTTTTGGTAACCTAATTCACAAGCAAAGGTTAATTACAATTATATTCTCTTGTTGTGTGCGTAGAAAATAACACCATAGTAACACGCTACCAAAGCTACTAGTTTTGTGGTGGCCAATTCTATTGCGCAATTTACAAATCCAGGGGTTAATTAAGCGTTTTTTTGCTGCTGTGGCTGACAAAAATAAACCGTCCTTTTCAACACCGACAATATATACATTTTCTGTAGCATAATTCACAAGCGAAGGTTAATTTAAGCCTGTTGTGCTTTTTACATTATAGTAAAACACACAGTGCTTGTAAACGACACATACAAGTAAATTTTTCCTGTCCATTGTGAGCGCAATTTATATCCAAGGGTTACCCAAGCTTGTTACTGGGTTTTCATTTGGATTCAAAAAACAGGTGTGATATTTACATAAACAGATAGCTTCCAATCAAACAGTGTCTGTAACATTTTAGAACAAACAGTATGTCAGCAGAGAGGTGGCAGGCTCTGCAACTGCCGAGTGCAGTGGCACAAACCATTTCTGAAACGGGCCCCAGTCGCAGCACAGCAAGGGACGTCCGCACAGGGTCACTCGGTGAGGCCACTACTGCCGCTGTCAATCTCAGCGGCCAGTGTGTTTGTTCAGCAACCCAAGGTTCTTGATTGGTTTGACTAGGTCATTCCTCTTCCTCCCAGAATGACATCTGACAACCCCATGCCCAAGAGTCGGTGGAACCCTCAGACACAACTCTTAGTTGGCATGGCCCGGGAGCGGGTCAGCGGCCCTCACCTGTCCTCAGCCCCCTCTGTCCCATCCAGTTCCCTCAGCCAGGATCTACTATGTGGTCAGGGGCTCCAGCGCCACTATAAAGCGAGGATAACCAATTTGAGGGAGGGCAGTCAGCAGCTAATTGGCAGCGAAGAAATGGTGCCAATATCCCCAGCTCTTGGCATAGTAGGCGGCAAGTATAGATTGGAGAGTGGCATGGGTTGGTCAATGTGGTGAGAGGTCAGCCTCGGCTTACCAAGACCTGTGATGAGGACAGTAGTGAACGATAAAACACAAAAGATGATGATGTAGCCGACCGCACTTTGGAGCCGGTTGAAGCAAGGGCTTCATCTTCGTCAGGAGAAGCAGGGCGTCCGCTTGCGCGTCATGCAGCGGCGCGAAGCCAGCAAGTGGGTTGTGTGGCCGAGAGTCAGCAGGTAGCAGCAGTGTGAGGTCGGGAGCCAAGCGGCCACTGTGGTAGAAAACCCGCTTCGCAGGTCCAAGACAGTAGCGGCAGCAGGGCTCAGCGAGGCCAGCGGCATGCAGTAGTGCCCACTCGTGCGGAGCGTTGGCGTTAAAATCATGCTCTCCGGGGCGGTGTGGGCAGTTCTTTGCTAAAGACAACCGGGAAAAAAGGAGCCGAATATGGTATAGTAGAATCCTGTGGGCAGAAAAGTGAAGGCGTTGGCCAGTGGAAAGCCCTAACTTGGCACAACGGCCTGCGTCAACACGATGCAGCGTCACCATCCGTGGGCTGGAGAAACGTGGCTCAGATGTGGTGGTCCATCCTGCCCGCCTGGCAGCAGCAGCAAGCGGCCAGTGGCACGCATTCCTTCAAGCCAGTCAAGGCTCCACCACCTCTGCAGAATGCAGCTGAATTCACTTTGACATCCTCCTCCCGGTCCCAGATGCTCCTGCTTCCTCGCAACTCACATGGTAGGCGCCAGCAGTCCTTCAGAGAGGCGATTGTAAAGAGACAACAGTATCGTCCAACCATCCCTAAGTGCAGCAGCGGACCGTGCTCGTCTGTCCAATTTTGTTGGTAACTGCAGTCCCTCCCTTTCCAAATGTGGACTCTGCACCATTCAGAGAACTAATGGCTTGTGCCGAGACGAGATGGAGAGGTTCCCAAGCGTAAATTTCATTTTCAAAAAGGCATACCAGCACTTCATAAATATGTAGAACAGAAAGTGGGTCAGATCTTGAGCGTATCGTTTGTTCCAAGGTACACGGCAGCGCGGAACGTGCAGGAGCTGTAACTACGGTCAGGGCCAGTATACATGTCTCTTTACGCCCACTGGGAGGTGAATGTGCTTTCCTGCCCAGGCACACCAACAACATGGACAGGAGACGCCCGCTTATCTTCTCCTCCCTTTGCCCAAAACTGCTGCTCCTGCGCCAATGTCCGCCTCCGTCCTCCTCCACCACCACCACCAATCTCCAGCCTCCACAAGTACTGCTCCATCATACCACGATGTGTAGGGCACAGCGGTGTCACGCATGTCACACCTAGCTTGCCTCGGCGAACGAAGTCCACACAGGGGAGGAACTGCTCCGCGTCATGCAGCAAGAAATCTATTGTGGCTTTCCCGCGCCAACTGCAAATCGAACCATGGTGACGGACAATGGGAGGAACATGTGTCCGCGCTGGACCGAGGGGATGGTCCATGCGCCCTGCATGGCTCACGTGTTCAATCTGTTGTAAAAAAGGTTCCTGAAGTCTTCCACCGATCTTCAGAAATTCTGAAATTGGCCAGAAAACTGTGGCATGCACTATATCCATCGTACAAAGCCAGGAAAAACCCTCCTCGAGTTAGCAGCGGCAGAACGCGCCTCCCCCAACAACTCTCTTATATGCGATGTTTTCCAACCCGCTGGAATTCCAGCCTGCAGCATGTTGGTGAACCGACTTATGAACAGAGAAAGGCCATTAACACGAATTTTTTGATGATCCAGGCAGACAGAAGTACTCCCCTGTGAACTTTTTGATGTCAGACCAGTGGCAGCACATGTGCGTGGACACCTGCCTGTTTTGTTGTAGTCCATTCGAGGAGGCCACTTATTTGCAGTCCGCCAGGACTATACGGGATGAATAACGTCATTCCACACAGCTTTCATGTCCTGGAACAGATGCTGAAAAATCTGTCCTTGGGCAGGGACTGGAGATGTGTCTACTACACTCGTGGCCACATGATCCGGTGTGGGACTGTGAAATGGAGGAGGATGAGGAGGAGGGCCATTGGAGAGTCAAGAAGCATTGTCTGGTGAAATGAGTGGATTTTCTACCCAGGAGACAATGAGATGTAGAGGCAGGAAGCAGCAGAGGAGGTGGGATGGAGATGAGAAGTACGAGGCAGAAGATGACACCCAAGCACCGTGCAGTATACAGTGGAAATGGAGGCAGGGAGCCCCCTCGGAGTCCACTTGAGCAGAATGTCCCGCAGCATGCTTATTTGCCAGTCTAGTGACAGCCGACATAGTCCCCATCAATCCGGCAGAGGGATACTTCTTGGCTCTCCACCGCTATTTTGACCCTCGCTACCGGTCCAAAATGGGTAACCCTTTTTTCCCCAGCTATTGAGAGGGAAGACAAACTCAAAATACTATAGGTAAATCCTCCGTAATCAGTTGCCGCTGCCTATGTGCCGGCATAGTCCCTCCTCATACAGGTCTGTACCCCGGGGGTTCCTCATAGCGCTCACGTACTACTGCCGCGGCTGCTGGGGGAAGGTGGGGGGGTAGGAGCACAAGTACTCAGCTCCATCAATCAGTAACCTAAGTCTGGAGTCACTAATGAGCAGCTTCCCTTCACCCCGCCAGTGAGGGAGGGCAGTCACCAGCATCAGCAGCAGCAGACATAGGAGCATTCCCTGAACCAAACAGGTTTGTGGCCTACTTGGACAGCACTCGCCACCCCAGTTATAATATCCGCTGGACTACTGGCAGCAAACTGAGGATGTGTGGCCCGCAACTGCCGAGTTTGCAGTGATAACTGTCCTGCCCGGCCCAGTAGTGTGGCAACAGCCGGAGTGTTCAGTGCGGCGTGGGGCCATCAGTTACCCAAGTGAGAACCCTCTGCCACTCGGGAAATGTTACGACTGACACTTTGGCAAGATGAATCAGGCGTGTATCGGCCAGGATTTCCACACCACCAATCCCCTTAGAGCTCATTCCGTGGGTTCAAACTACTGCCTCAGTCCACAATTCTGATGCCGCCACCCTCCTGATGCCACACATCAAGCTGATAGTAATCTCCATCTTGCCTACCACCCCTGTCTTTACCAGTGACTGGTATTGCCACCCACCTCAACACTCTGTCATTGAGCCACTCTATGTGCTCATGCTGCTGCTGCTGTTGCTGGGTTGCCGTGACATCCACACTGTGTCATTGTGCCACTCGCTGTGGGCGGCCTGGTACTCGTTTTGGCACCTCCAGAATGTCATTGTCCACTCTCTGACCTTCATGCTGTTGCTCCTGTCATCACCAATCCACCCTTCTCTGTCATTGTGCCACTGCCTTACCTCATGCTGCTGCCCGCCGTGACCTCCGCTCTCATCATTGTGCCTCTCTGTGGCCTAAATACTATTTTGCCACCTGAGAATGTCGATTGGTGGCCCACTCTCCTGACCCTCATGCTGCTGCTGTGACTCACTGTACGTGCCCTCCACACTGTGTCATTGTTCCACTGTCTGACCTTCATGCTGCTGTGCCGTTGCTGCTGCCCGTGCCCTCACACACTGTGGCCTACTCCCTTTTTTGCACCTCCAGAATTTTTCTTTGTGCCACGTCTGACCTCATGCTGCTGATGTGGCTGCTGCCGTGCCCTCCACACTGTGTCATTGTGCCACTGTTCTGCCTTATGCTGCTGCTGTTTGCTCCTGCCGTGCCCCTCCACACTGTGGTCATTGTACCACACCTTTGGCCTACCTCCATTTTTTTGCCAGCTCCAGAATTTGTCATTGTGCCACTGCCTGACTCATGCTGGCTGCCAGACCGTGACCTCCACACTGGTGTCAGTGTGCCACACTGCGGCCTGGTACTGTTTTGCCGCTTCAGAATGTCATTGTGCCACTGTCCTGACCTCATGCTGCTGTGGCTGACCGCCGTCACCCTCCACACTCTGTCACTAATGTTGCGACCCCCTGAGGCTCGTCAGTTTTTTTTTTCCAGCTTTGCTGCCATGACTTTATCAGCGCTACGTTCACTGCTTCCAGTTTTTTGGTCCAGTTTTGCCCCAAAAGGTTGCCCAGGGGCATTTTATAGTGAAGCGATTCTAAGAGCGTCGGCAGTCATGTGCGGTGTCATACAAAACACAACATTGTATTGAAGACCAAACCCAAGCTCCCTCTGCATAGTTAAGCATGGGCAACAACGTTCTAACAGCACCCTGCCAGGCTCTTGGTGCCAATCCTGAAATAGCCGCTTTTTTAACGCGATTCCGTGCCGAAGTAATTCGGAACGAAACGAATTTTGGTCGGAAAATTCGGCGAAGTGACCGAATCGAATTTTTGAGAAATTCGCCCATCTCTAAAAATAATGTTAATCTAAACTACACTTCAGACCACTAAAAGCAAGTCATTACTTAAATCTGTAAATGAAAAAATAAAAGTAGTAAAACATAGTAAAAACATAATGAAAACACCAAAAATTTGGGATCCGTCGAATTGTACCGACCTGCAAATTAAACATAACATGTCAAACCCCACAGAAATGGCACAATTGTTGGGAGGGGGTTCCCCACAAATATTTTTTTTTTTTTGGCTGCTTCCCAGTACATTTGGTACAGTAAATTGTGCCATTAAAAAGTTTACCTCATCCTGCAAAAAACAGACCTTCATAAAGCTAAGTAAGCAAAAAAATAAAAAGTTATGGGTCTTGGAAGGCAAGAAGTTAAAAACAAACAATAACACATATCCATGCGGCAGGAAGGAGTTAAAGGGGTTTTCTCACTGATTGATTAGCACATTGATTAGCTTTAACACCTAGGCACAGGTAAATAAAGACTAAGGGCGACATGTATGAACGGGCTTTTCGCCTGTTTTTAGGAGTAAACTGCGCCTCCCGGAGCTGAATCCCCCCTATCGGAACACGCAGGGATGCGATTTAGGCGCCGCGTGTCGCCACTTTCCAGCTGCTGCCCCGCAAGAAGGGGGGTGGGCAATGGGTGCGGGTGTGGGCGCTGTGTAGTCGTTCCAATGGACCGGGGAGGGCGGCGCGCCATCGAAAACACCGGGCATGTACGATGGCGGCTCGCCAAAGCGCGGCGCAATGCAGCGCCGGCAGCTCCGACAGGCATACCTATTTTAATATTGGTCTAAATGCTTCCTGGCGGCGGCGAAGTGGAAGCAAGAAACGAACATGCGAGGAACCATAGAATATCGCAAGAGAAATCTCGCGTCGCACCGCTCCCCGTGCAGCATGGATATGATTCTCCAAAAAAAATCGCCTTTATAAAGGCGGAAAACATTATCAGAAACAGAGCTCAAACCTCAAAAATAAAAAATACATAAAAAAAAAATCACTTTCCAAAAATCGAGAACGACGCAATATCAGGAATTGGGATATTGGAAATGGCCGGGAAATACAGAAATTTCCCAATTTCGAAAGCTATTCTCATTGGTCGGCAGAAACCGGCCCAATCAGAATAGGAGCGACAGTGAACCATTAAAATCTATGGAGAACTTTTTGACCAATCAGAATCAAAGCGGGACAATTGAAAAAAACAGTAAAAATGCTGAAAAGAGCTGATTGGCTGAGCTAGCGGGGCTTGGCTATCCCAAGCCAATCAGAGCACGAGCTACTTCTCCCATTGTAGTCTATGGAGAGATGGGCGAAAATGCAATCTCAGCGCTCAGCGCCGTGCGGCATGGAGAAATAAATTTAAAAAAAATATTTTTAATTAGTTGTAAAATATCCTCTGAAAAAGAGCTCAAACCTTCTATAAACATAAATCAATTCTATCCCGAACAACGCGTTTGTCGCTGAGACCGGCGCTAACATGGGGGAATTGCAAATAGAGAAATTGCCGGGAAAACATTTAATTAAAATTCTGTAAGCTATCTCATTTGGGCCCATAAACCAGCCAATCAAATAGGAGCGATAAAGACCCATTATAAGCTATGGTGGAGAATTGACCAATCAGAATAGGAGCGACAAAGACCCATTATAAGCTTTGGAGGAGAATTGACCAATCAGAATAGGAGCGACAAAGACCCATTATATCCTATGGAGAAGTTTTGAACAATCAAAATCAAAGGCGGGACAGTTCAAAATACAGAAAAAAATACAAAAAAAAGACTGATTGGCTGAGCTAGCGGGGGGCTTGGCTATCCCAGCCAATCAGAGGGGAGCTACTTCTCCCATTGTAGTCTATGGAGAGAGGGGCGCAATGCAATCTCGGCGCTCAGCGGCCGTGCGGCAATGGAGTAATGAATAAAAAACTCATTTTTATTAAGTGTAAATCATTATCAGATAAAGCGCTGAAAAACCTCCTCTAAAAATAAATCAGTTAAATCCGAAAACGCGGTTTGTCGCCGAGACCGGCCTACTTAAGGAATTGCAATGGGAAGACTTGCCGGGAAATACAGTAATTCAAATTGTTTAAGCTCTTCTCATTGGTCGCCATAAAACATCCAAATCAGAATAGGAGCGACAGTGGCCCATTCTAACCTATGAGGAGAATTTGACCAATCAGAATAGGAGCGACAGTGGCCCATTCTAACCTATGGAGAAAATTAACCAATCATATTCCAAGGCGGGACAGTTCAAAATACAGTAAAAAGGCAGAAAAGAGCTGATTGGTTGAAGCGACAGGGCTCGTCCAGCTTAGCCAATCAGGGGCGCGAGCTACTTTCTCATTAGAGTTCTATGGGAAAAGAAATGCAGAGCGAGCTTTTGTTTGTGATTGGCTAAGTTAAAAGAGGTTTCGGTTTATTTGGACCAATGGGAGAGCGAGCGACGCTCCTAAGGGTTTTCTAATGCAATCTGAAATAAAAATGTACATGGCCGAAATCAAATGATAAGACTACAGAAGTTGTTCCCCATGTTATATAAAATGAATAATAATATGGGGGTAACGAAAAAAAAAAATTAAATCAATAAAATCAGGTTTATTTATTTATTTTCGTTACACCCATACTATTGAAATAAACCTGATTTTATTGAATTAATATTTTTTTATATTTACCCCCATATTATTATTCATTTTATATACACATCGGGACAACTTCGGCAGTATTATCATTTGATTTCGGCCATGTAAAGTTTTGGTTCACTGTCGCTCCTATTCTGATTGGCCGGTTTCTGCCGACCAATGAAAATAGCTTTCAGAATTTTAATTGCTGTATTTACCGGCAATTTCCAATATCCTAATTCTTGATATAGCGCCGTTCTAGATTTTTGGAAAGTGATTTTTTTTAATGTATTTTTTATTTTTGAGGTTTGAGCTCTGTTTGTGAGAATGTTTTCCGCCTTTATAAGGCCATGTTCACACGGCTTAATTGCGGGACGTAATTACGCCCCGCAATTACGCCGTGTGGACGGGGGCGGGGGCGGGGAGCGGGGGAGCGAGCGAGGGGCCGCTGAGAAAGTGACATGTAATTATCCCCCCGCCCGGCGGCTTCGCCGGGCGGGGAGAGGAGAAGTAATCCATAGTTTCTCTAGGAGAACTGTGAATTACCTTTAAGGGAATGGGCCGTTTTCGGCCCGTAATTGGCGCACTTCGGCGCGAAATTACGGACCGAAATACGGCCCATTTTAAGCCGTGTGAACATGGCCTAAAGGCGATTTTTTTATTCATACTCTGCACGGTCATCTTTAATGATTTCTCGCTGTTCTCCAGCCTGTCTCGCATCGGAATACATGTGAGGCGCAGTCCCGCACAGCGCCCATTTCCCCGCACTGCGGCCATGTCCCCGCAATGTGCCTCACACACTGGCGAGCGCGTCGGACTTTTTTCCCGCATGTATGAGTGAAAAATACCCCGGACGGCGAATTTAAAAGGCGCAGCGCCGCAAATGCGCCTAAGTCCCGCACTGCGCCTCAAACACTGGCGAGGCGCGGCGAACGTTATCTAGGATGTATGAGCGCGCCCCAGTGCCGACATAAATCCAGATTTCGCTGGAAAACCGGCGGAAAGGTGCGCCCCGACGTGGCGAGATTCATACATGTCGCCCTAAAACTGGTTGTGAAGAGCTGGTTTGTGAAACAGCCTGGTGAGAAAACTCCTTGTTCACACAGAGTTTTGAATACGTTTTTCAGATTCGAAAAATGCATCCAACACACGCCCAAAGTGTTCTGCGTGTTTGAAAGCATTTTTGCTGCAGCAGGAATGCACCTTATAGTTATAAATAGGGTTTCTGCTCTGTCAAACAGTTAAAGAATTTACATGTCAAATCTTTGAACGGATCCAAAAGACACATCACAAAGACGCATGTAAAACACGCATTGGCGCAAAGGCAATGTGGACGTCCCCTAAAGGAGAAAAGGCTTAAGCTTTCCTTCTAAAAGCCTTATTCCTCCCTCTCTCTGAACTTAATACGGCAGATCTATCAATAGTGGTGCACATTTATTGAGGCAGTTGTACAATACCTTCCAACTTCTTTAAACAAACTGTTTTTACTCTATAGCTTACTAACCCTTTAATTATGCAGCAATTTTGTGATTTTTTTTTCCTCCCCTTCTGAGAGCCATAGTCGTTTTATTTTTTCGTCTACATAGTTGTATGAGGGCTTGTTTTTTGCAGAACAAGATTTACTTTTTAATTATGCCACTGGCCGTACCATATATCCACTACTATTTGTACTGATGTGCCACAGAAAAATTCCATGTGGGGTGAAACGTGAAAAAACACAATTTTGCCATTTTTCTGGGGGTTGCGCATTTATGAAGTTCAATGTTCATTATAGGTGACTGGACTACTATTTAAAGTGTGAAGGTTGCTATGATTCTGATGATACCAAATTTGTAGAGTTTTTGTTGTGTTTCAGTAATTTTAAAAAGATTAAACTTTTTCTAGATTTTAAATTTGCTCAGCAGTGACATTTTCTGCCTGCTTCAGTTTTACATTCGTGTCACGGACCCCCCGCGACCATTGTCCGGGTCGAGGGCCGGCCCGTGCTCCGAAACCCGAGCGGGCCCCGTCCCAACGTCGGGTTCGGGGTCCCGCTCGCCTCCCCGCCCCGCCGGCATGCACTTCCCGGCCAGCTCCTGCTCGGGGGCTGTTTCCCGGGGTCCTGGCGCTTAGCTCCCCCCCTAGAGGGGGCCCGCGCCCGGAAAGTGAATTTAAAGGGGCAGTGGCCGGTTTTAATTGGTTCTTTGCCGGGCATGCTCCTTTTAGCCCGGGGCACTTCCTCCGGGCCCTCCCCGGATCTTGGTTTTCTTTAACCCAGGGGGAAAAATTGTTCCTCAAATTTCCCATTTTCCCTTCCTGTGTACCGCCCCCTTTGCTACGTTTTCCCGTCTAGAACCTTGGGGTCCCCCGGGGACCCCCGCTTGTTACCGTCCAAAACCCCAAGCCGCCTGTCCTGCCTTCTGTCGGGCCTCGACTACACCCGCCTGCCTTTTCCTTTCCCTGCACCCTTCCCCGCCACCGGGGGCAAGCCCCGCCATGGGAGTGCCCTGGTGGACCCGCCGCAGAAAAAGACCTTTCCCGCTTTGCGGCGGGCTCGGGTAAAAAAACCGGGCCCCACTAGTTTTTCCACTCCCTGGTGGGGGCTTACGCCATCCCCTGCGGTGGTCCAGGGGGACCCCACCCCCGAATCTTACGTAGGATGGGCCTGGTCCCGCCAAGGTTTTCCTTCCCAAATGTTGCCGAAACCACCAAACGCATGGTCAAGCAATCAAAAAACAGATTGGCAGAACGCAGCAGCTCGAAAATCCCTCCTTTGGTGCAGCACTCGTCATTCCACAGCAGCCCCCCGCCACTCCAGTTGCCCCTCCTCAGGGGTTTGGTGATCCCCAGGGGACCCAAATTCGGCGTCACTCCATCCAAGTTCGCGGTGCCCGAAACTATCAGGGGGTTTATCACTCAATGCTCTATGCAGGGGGAGCGTGAACCGACCGGGTTCCTGTCCAAACGGGGAAGGGGGCTTTCGTGGTCAGCCTCCTTTTCCGGGGAAGGGCCCCTGGCTGGGCTACACCCCTTGGGACAGAGATGACCCCGGTGACGGCGGATCTACAGTCATTCCTCAGTGGTTCCCCCGGGGTCTTAGGGGAACCAGCCCGTCCCCTCCTCCGCTGAGACGGCCCCCTAAATCTTGCCAGGGAGACCTTCTGTAGGAACTACGCGGTTGCAAATTCCGTACGGGGCCCCTTAAAACAATGGAAAAAGGGCCCGCACTTTGTGTACGTTAAGAAGGGACCTAAGTCGAGTTAAAGATGTTTGGCCGCTAGAGACCTCCCGTCCTCCCTTAGGGATTTGACCCGGTTGGCGACCCGCAAACGATATACGCTTCATTGAAGGGAGGGGGGCTTCTCAAAAACGCCAGCGCCCAACCCCCCCGGGGTTTCCCCCTGGCCCGGGTTTTCCAGGGGCCTCCGGGCCACAGCCTCCAAAACCCCCAACCGCGACCCCATGGATTGATCGGGCTCGCCTCTATGAGCAAGAATTCCCCCCAGGGCCGACAACTGGGTTTGTCTCTACCCCGGGGCAGCCCAGAGCTTTTCGGGGGACTTGTCCCAAGGGCCCCAAGGCTGGGGGGAAACTCCCGCACCGGGGATTTTGGGGGGAGAGGCATTCCTAGGTAAACCCTCCTCCTCTCCATCCTGTTATCCCTGTGCAGGTCGTGTCAGGTTTTTGGTACACTTTCCCAGGTTCCGGGTTTCTGGCTCGGGCTCACCCGGGAACTTCACCCACCAGCCTCTGGAGGCGGTTCGGTTCCAGTGGTACGTTGGGAGAAAACCGTTTGTCATCTATCAGTCGGGGGAGCGGGTTAGGACCCCATCCAGTTCGTCACCAAGCCATGTCCCTCCATGTGGGGGCACTGCAAAAGGGAGGAGATCGCCTTCATGTGGCCTCGCCCCTCGTCGGCGATCCTCCTCGGACTCCCATGGCTAGGGCTCCACTCTCCTATCCTGGACTGGTCTACTGGAGGGTGATTCTTTTGGGGGCCCCAAAAATGTCGGGGGCGTTGTTTGGGGGGCACATCGCCCGGTGTTTCCCTGCCTCCAAACCCCTTCGGGAGCTGCTCCCCGGGCTGCCGCCCAATATCTGGAGATGCCGATGTTTCTCGGGACAACCGAAGTCTTCCGCCTTATCCATACGATTGCCCGATCAATTATTGCCGGGTCCCCATTCTCCCCGTGGCCGAGTCTACCCTCTGTCTGTTCCTGAGATCCAAGCCTGTCGGAGACATCCAGGAAAAATCTCAAAAAGGGGTTCATCCGGAAGTCCTGTCCCCCGCAGGGGGGTTTTTTTTCGTGAAAAAGGGCTTTTACCTTAGCCCTGCATTTACCGGGGCTTGAACAAGATACGGTAAAAAAACCTTACCCTTGCCGCTGATCACGGAACTTTTTGATCGCCTGCAAGGCCCCCAAGATTTTCTCCAAGTTGGTTTTGGAGGGGCCTACAATTTGGGTCCAATCCGCAAGGGCGATAAATGGAAGACGGCCTTCAAACCAGGGAGGGGCACCGAGTCCCTGGTGAGCCCTTGGGACCCCTGTAATGGGCCAGCCGCTTTCAGGAGCCGTGAATGCGTCTTCGGGCCCTCCTCCCTCCCTGCTTTGGTTAGTCTACCTCGATGACATAGGGGTTTCCCCCTGCCTCGAGACCCACCGCACCTGCCTCAATACAAACGTCCCCGGGAGAACACCTTTGCCAAGCAAGGGAAGTCCCTCTTCCATCAGAACCCCCCGTTTGGGGTATGTAATCTCGCCCAAAGGCCCCTACGGATGGACCCTCTAAACTGTCCCCGTTTTGCAATGGCCACGCCCCCCGGGGCTGCGGGCTTCCAGCGATTTTTGGGGTTTCTGCTTTACTATCGCCAATTATACCGCACTTCTTATGCGGTCCCCCGATAGGGGTTTCCCCCAAAGAAACAACCAATCAACGCAGTTGCCTGTGAGGCCGAGGAAGCGTTTGTGAAGCTCAAATCCCGCCTTGCTAGGGGCTTCTATCCTTGCACGACCAGACCCCGTGAAACCCTTTTCACTCTGGAAGTGGATGTTTCGTCGGGGGGGCTGGAGCAGTCCTTACACAAAAAGGGCCTAGGGGAAAAAACTGTGTCCTGCGGCTTCTTCTCCAAGAAGTTCTCTTCGCCCAGAGGATTACACGTTTGGGGGACCGGGAGATACTGGGCCCCAAAAATTGGCCTGGAGGAGTGGTGTTATCTGCTGGGGTGCCCCTTTTCCCCTCCGTACTACTCGGACCACAAGAACCTCCAATATCTGCAATGCTCAGCGACTTAAACCCACGCCAGGGCCGGGGGGGTTTTTCTTTCCTCCGGTTTTGACTTTCAGTCCATTTTAGGCCCGCGAGAAAAATGTGGAGCTGATGCCCTCTCCCGTGCTTCCGAAAAGTGGGGGTGAAGAGACTCCCTTAACCATCATCCCCCCCCGAAGTCTCATCTCGGTTTCTCCCGTGGACCTCCGGGAAAGGGCCCCCCTGGAAGGACTATTGGTCCCCGCCTCCGCGAGTATCTTGAAATGGGGACATTGCTCATTGGTGGTGGCCCTCCCGGGCCCCCCCCCCCCCCAAGAATTCCTCTGATATCCCGGTTTATTGGTGGCCAAGCTGGAGAAGGATTCAAGGACTTCGTGCGTCTTGCGACCCTGTGCCCGGAACAAAGACGACGTCAAAGCCGGCAGGCCTACTTCAGCACTTCCGTTCCCAAATCAACCCTGGGCCAAAATTTCGATGGCTTTAATAAGACCTCCCTCCGTCGTCTGGAACACCATTTTCTGGGTGATTACTGATACTTTTTTCCCAAAAACGCACTTGTCCCCTTGCCAGGGTGCCATCCCCCCCCCTTTCTGAGTTATTTTCATCCATGTTTCCCCCCTCCCTGGACTCCCTCAGCAATTGTCTCGGGCCGGGGGTTTCAATTTGTTCCCGGTTTTGGCGAGCTTGTGCAACCAACTTCAAGTGAATCGACTTCTCTTCTGGCTACCATCCACCCCCGAACAAGGCCCGGTGGGGAGGGTCAACCAAGTCCTGGGTTGCTTTTACCTTTTTTCATTTCGTTCGGCACGCCAAGTGATTGGGCCCCAAATTTTTTTGCCGTGGGGGAGTTCTCCTATAACTCCCTGGGTCCGGTCCCCAGGGGCCTCCCCCTTCTACATCGTGTATGGCTTTTCATTCCCACCCCCCTTTTTCCCCCTAACCTCCTCCGAGGTCCCCGGAAGGGACGCCGTTCAAGACAGAAGGCCCTCTGGGCCCCGACCCGGCAGTCGTTTCTCCGCGCTTCGAGGATGAATCTCAAGGGACAAGGGGAAGAATCCCTCCCCCGGTGTTTTCCCCAGGGGAAAAAGGTGTGGGTTAAACTAGATATGTCCGCTTAAAGATGCCGTCTCACAAATGGGACCCCCCTTTCCGGGACCCTTTTTGGGGCACAGCCGCATCATTTCCCGGGAGCATACAAAAATCCGGTCCCTCCCCCGAGAGAATTCACAAGCGTTTCATGTCTCCCCTTTTGTCTCCTTATAACCCCTGGTCCTTAACCTTTTTTTCCAGAAAGGGGCTCCCCCTCCGTCTGTGGTGATGCCCCAATGTCTTCGAGGTCAAGGAGATTTTTGGGCATGAGAAGAATAGGGGAAAGCCGATACTTTTGGTGGAGGAAGGGGTTTTGGCCCTGAAGAGAGGTCCTGGGAGCCGGAGGGAAATCCTGAACGCGTCTCATCCCAAATTTCTCCAATCCAAAAAGGGGGGGCCCAAGGGGGGGGTACTTCAAGGATGCCCTGCGACCCCCTGTCCCGGGTCGCAGGGCGCCCGTGCTCCTGCACCGAGCGGAGCCCCCGTCCCCCCCCCCAAAGTGGGTTTTGGGGTCCGCTCGCCTCCCCCCTCCCCGCCCGGCCCTGCACTTACCCCCCAAAAGCTCCTGCTCGGCTCTTTCCGTGTCCCGGGGGCCCTAGCTCCGCCCCTAGAGGCGCGGGGAGCCGGGAAAGTGAAATTTTAAAAGGGGCAGTGGGCCGGTAATTGGTTCATTGCCGGGCACTGCTCCTATTTAGTCCGGTCACTTCCCGCCGGCCCCCGCCGGGTCCCTTTAGTTCATAAACCCCTGGTGAAATGTTCCTGAGGTTCCAGTATTCCTTCCTGTGTTTTCCCACCCTCTGCTACGTCTACCGTTATGAACCTTGCCGCCTGACCCACCACCCGTTGCTAAAAGTCCCCGAACAGAGCCGCCCGTCCTGCCTTCTGTTGTCCTCGAACAGCCGCCTGGGGGTTCCTGTACCTCGCACCCTTGGCGAGTGGTATGACCTGGTGGACACCCGCCGCGCAAGACCATCCGCTTTGCGGCGGGCTTGGGGAAAAACCCCGGGGTCCCCTTAGATTCCACCCCTGGTTGGGGGTTTTCCCCTGCCTGCGGTGGTCCAGTGGATCCACCTCCAGAATCGTTACATTCTGACTGTGAGCACATTTCAGCTCTGCTACTCCTAGTTGAGCCTCTTAGAGGAAGATTGCTAATAGAATGGTTTCAACAGCAAGGCAAAAAGCTACAGAGCTCTAAAGGGTTTTTAAATTTGTCAGTAAAGAAAAATAAACAAGCTCTGTTGCTGATAAGAAACAGCAGTGAGTAACTTCACCATCCAAGCCACGGCTGCTAGAGCAGAGACAGGTGGTAAGTAACCTAGGAAACCATCTGTAAGCAAGCAGGAAATAAAAAACTGCTCTACTCTGAGATGGAGCAAAATCAGAACAGCAATATATTTGGTAATGCTCTTTACTTACCTTTGTATGCATGTTTAAAGCTAATCAATGTGGTGGAAATACCCCTTTAAGGATTAAATAATCATTTTCCAAGGGTGAGCTTTTACTAGATGGAGGGAGTAAAATTGTGTACGTTATGATTGTATTAATAGCATATTGCACAATGTAAGTTGTGATCACTAAACTAATCAAATTATGTAGATTGTGCTTGCGCCACTAGCATATTATTTAGCACAGAAAGATAACAATATTAGGCTAGGTTCACATCTGTGTTGGAGGTTCTGTTTAGAGCTTTCATCACATATTCTGTCCAAATTGACAGGAAAAAAGTTGAAGAGGTATATTAAAGCCACTAGGAGGTTCTGCACTGACCCTGTTGGCCCAGCATTGAATTATTGATCCAGTGTGGGCCTGGTCCCTATCCTGTTATTATGGCAGAGTTTAATCCCTTTCCAAGATTCAACATAACAGTCATGATGTTAAGAAGGATGTGTGAAGCGAGCAGGAGTTGTTACTTAATCCGCATAGTGAACTCCATAAAAACAAAAGCCATCCAAAAATTATGCAGCTGTTTTTTCCCCCATTCTACCCTACAAAGAAATGTTCTTTGGTTTTCTAGTACATTGTATAGCACTGTTATATGGTGCTGTTAAAAAATACAACTTGTCCCACAAATAATCAAGCCCTCATATAAGTATGTTGACTGAAAAATAAAGTTATAGTTCAAGGTGGTGTGATGGAAAACTAAAAAAAAATATGTTGTTATAATTCATTGCGGCTGAGTGTAACTTAGTGTATGAAAATATTCAGTAATAGATGTGCACAGGGCCCACCAGTGGGTTTCTTATGCTGTATATGTATTTAAGAAAACGTATTCAAAGAGGACTAACCTTAGGGTATATAGTATCCTGCGAAGAGTTTTATTTTGATCCCCTTCTACCTATTCTAAAAAATAAATCATTTTAACACCTTAGGCTATCTCCACACGACTTGACGTAAACCGTTTTCTTTGACAGCAATAAAAAAAAAGTGTTTTCACCGTAAAAAAAACTTAGAACATGTTCATTCTTTGGTCGCATTCCACATGGAAAATGTGTGGAAATGTATTATTGGCATCAATGGGAATGGCCAAAAACCTTCTGCAAAACACACCCAAAACCTTTATATGTGGTTTTTAACCACATAAAAATGAATGGGAATCGTTCTGTAAAGTGTAAGTAGAAAAACTACCTTAAATCCACATGTGAATTACTCATTGAAAACTGTGTTGGACAATGAGCAGAACAGCAGAATTCAACAAGCAAATTTACTTATTGTGTGGATATACCCTTACCGACACAGTCAGTTTTCCCCTTTATTAAAGAGCCCCATTGTTAAAATCTGACAATTCACTTTATGTAGGAATAACTTTTTAAGATTATTTTAATGTGACACATTGTGCTTTAAGTTAGTAATAAATTTGGTCCAATCCTTGTTTATTTGAAAAAATAGCAAAATGTAGTTGATATAAAAATATAAAAATTTGCCATTTTCAAAGTTCAAAGATTTCTGTGTAAGGCAGATAGTTATAGCACACGAAATGACTCCATCTAAAAATAAACAACATTAAACACTTCTAAAATAACCTAATTTTGTAATAGACAAACTTAACCCCTTACCGCCGCAGCCCCATTAGGTGTTTCACAGAAATTAAAGCAAAGTGGAAAATTCAAAATGCCAGTTTTTTTGCTAAATTTCAATATTTATCCATTATTCACTGAAACATGATAGATGTGACCAGAGAAAAACAACTCAATATCAATTCTCCCAATTCTACTATTTTTAGAGATATCCCATGTGTGTTCGTAGTGCGCTATTTGACTCAACCACAAGCCTCGGATTAGGAGGAGACTTTGGGGTCTCATTTTCATTACAATTTTCTTTAGGCACCATTACAGGATTGTGGAAACCCTAAAGTGCTAAAACTTAATAAACTCCCCTAAAAAGGCATCTTATTGGAAACTACACCACTTAAGGAATATATCCATATATTGACCCCACAGGTTTTTCAAACCTTTTTTTGGCGCTAGGCTCTGAAAATTAAAAATTCTTTTTTTTTCTCCCAACAATCTGCAAATGTATCTTAAAATGTTTCATTTTTCAAGGGAATCCCAAAATTTGTTATGCAATTTATTCCAAGTTCGGCATACTCTGTGTGGCTGTAAACTGCTATTGGGATGCATGGCAGAATGTACAAGGGAGTGAGTGCTATTTGGCTTTTGCAATGCAGATTTTGGTTGGGCCATGTCGCATTTACAAAGCCCACAAAGTACCAGAACACGTGAAACTTTCGAGAAGTCACCCGATCTTGGATTCAACACCCCTCATGGATCTCGTCTAGAGGTGCATCGCACATTTTGGGTGCACAAGTATTCCATATCACTGGGCCATGAAAATGGAGAGGGAGAGCAGCTCCACCATCGTTTTTTGGGTTTCATTTTTACAGTGTTTACCCGGTGATATAACTGACATGATAACTTTACTATGGGGGTCGGTACAATTACAATGTTATAAATTTTATATAGTTTTATATGTTGTATTACTTTTACACAATAGAAATGCATTTTTATGTTGTGAGTCTCATAGCCATAACTTTTTTATTTTTCTACATAAGGAGTAGATTATGGGCTAGTTTTTGTGAGATGAGTTAACATTTTTATTGGTACCATTATGGGATTCATTTAATGCTTTGATCACTTTATCAAGGTTTTTGTGAGGTGTTTTGAACAAATTACAGCTATCCTAGTAGTGTGGGATAAAGTACATGCTAGCCTTACTCATCCGATTTACTCATACGATTACATTGATACTCAATTTGTATATTTTTTTATGTTTTACTGTTTTTACACAATAAAAACACTTTATTCGAAAGGGATTTTGCATCATCATAACTTTTTTATTTTTCTATGTACAGAGCTGTTTAGTGGCTTGTTTTTTGCTTAATGAGTTGATGTTTTTATTGGTATCATTTTTGGGGGGGACAAAGCTTTCCGATCGCATTTAAATCCATTGTTTGGAAGGCAGGATAAAGAAAATACTGCAATCCTAGTAGTATTTTCTGTTTTTATTTTTAACAGTACTCATTGTGCAGTATAGATGACAAGATCTTCAGATCACTGTTACAGTGGAGAGCAGAACACAGCAGTACTGCTCTCCATGGCAACTATCAATCACTATACACGGCCATGCCCACTAGGCACGGCATGTCTTCTGACATCAAGATCTTCTCTTTCTCCATGCCAGGTGACAAAGAGGAGAAAGAGAAGATCTTGAATTATTTGTTACCCAATTAAATAGGATTCATCCGTTGATACAGCTCTCTGCCAGTATTGACAAGGACATCCTAGTTTTCAACTTCCCTGTGATAGGTAAGTGATGTATTTGTATGGGCATTACATCTGCTCCAATTTGGTTGTATGAAATATTGTTGGGAGGGTTTAATATGTATATAAGGAGCATACTTTTTGGCAAGTATTATGGCCTCATCATGCCATGTTCAGATTATTGCACCTAATTATTGTTTATTAATATCATCCCCTGATGAACCTAATACTGGGGAAATGCATTAGGATTTTGTTGTATTTCTTTGGTCTACACTGACGTCGGACCATGAGTGTATATTTGTTAGGGTGAGCTGTCGAGAGGTGAGGTCGTCCCTTTTGGGACGGGTGCTCTACCTTGATAGGAGTTCTGGACGTTTGTAGTGCTTCATTTTTCAGATTCGATCCATTTTACTCACATGTTTCTACTGGTATAAATGCCTAAGTCTATCTGTGAAGGTACCAGAGCACATTAAGCAAGGTCTACCGAATTGTGAGTCTATGCTATAGTTTCATTATTTGATACATAGTTGCTATCTGTTTACCATGCTGGTATGAAGTAATTTTTTGCGGCTTTTGTGTTCCCTTCCGTTTACGTGTGATAAAAAGAGCACCAAGTACTTTGATGTACATAGGCTACTAAATTTAGCTAGCACTGGGTACTTTTGAATGCATATAAAATTATTGAGGTGGCTAAGTTTGTGAGGCCATTATAAGATATTTTATATATTGGGATTTTAATGCATATCTAATAAAAGTTATTATTTAAGGGAATTTATTTTTTTTCTGTGAGACAGTCTTTACAAATATTTCTCTTATCTATTTTTCTGTGCGCAATTTTTTGTAAGTGATATGGCTGGTTTTCTCTCGGGACCAATTAAAAGAGACCAATGGATGACGGAGGCAAAAAAAAAGTGTTTTCAGATAGTGAAGTTATATCTGATAGTACTATTGATATTAAAGTGTAATTTAAGGAATTGTTGGTAGCTTACAAAGATAACATCAGGTCCTGGTGGAAGACCAAATCCTTAGAAAGCTACATTCAAGCTAATATTGTCCCTAAAGGTCTAAGGGTAAATATACTACCAGTGGCTAGAGTGTGTTCCACACAATTTCTAGCTAAATGGGAAAAGGAACTGCATGAAAGTTCTATACGTTTGATGCAGTTACTTTTGGAAGAGGAGACATCATCCTTAGAAACCTCGACTAAAAAATTACAGGAAAAAATTGATCAAACCCTTAAATTTAAATCAGACCCTGATTTTGGTAGACGGGAGCAAATACTTCAGAATAATATTGAAAAATATCACGGGGTTCTGAAAAATAGAAAACACAAACTGTATATTAAAGATCTGCAGGAATTTAAGGTGAAAAAAGCTTTTTCCTTTTTGTATGATAGAACTAAAGATTTTATTAGGGACGACAATTTGTCTTCCTCAGATATTGAATCTTCTGACACTTAGACATCACAGAAATTAAAGACGGGTAGACCTAGGGGGAGAGGAAGATGGAATACATCTACAAGGGGCCGATATGGGGCCTCATCCTCTTCTGTTTTTTCTTTTTTAGAGGAACAACAAGGGATGTCCCTGAGAGAATGGAGACAAAAGAAATGAATGATGCATTCCAAGTCATAAATCTTTCAAATAGACTTCTTAGGCCGTGTTCACACGGCTTATTCACAGCGGATTTGTGAGCCGGATGGCGCTCGCAACTCCGGCGGGAATAAGGGGTGGGACGGGGGCGGGGTCGGAGCGCGGCAGAGGCGGCGCTCCCGGCCCATAGACCTGTCATTATCTACGGCGTTGTACGCGCCGAAAATAATGTGCATGTCATTTTCTCCCCCCGCGGCGGATTCGCCGCAGCGGGGAGGGCGACGGAATCCATGTTCTTTTATGAGAGCAGTGGATTACCGTAATTACTCCGACGGATTGGCGCCGTACTGCAGCGCAAATCCGGCGCGGAGTACGGCGCCAATCCGCGGACAAATAAGCCGTGTGAACGAGGCCTTACAGGTATAGAAATTTCAGTGTTGGCTAAAGGCCTCAATTTTGTTCCATCAGTTAGATTTAATTCCTTTGATTGGGTGAAGGATATACATCTTTTTGTGAGACGTTTAAAGTGGCATAAAAACTTTTTAAAAATCAGGATTCTTTGGAAGCTAGAACTTTGGGTATAGAAACAATTGATTTATCAGATGTTAGATTATTGGCAGGTTTATCTGAAATGGAGACTGGTTACACACAGTTAAGACCAAAAAGCGTACGGATGCCTCCAGCTATACAAAGTCCAGAGATTGATATGTTCTTGAAGCTGGTTAGTCAAGACCTGGAAAAATTAAATGTTGGTACGTTTAATCACAATCTCTCTTACCAGCAATTAGAGGTAATGATGAGCAATTGTGTCAACTATCGTTATCGAGTCGATATCGACAATTATCATGCCGATAGTCGATAGTCGATAACAGATTATCGCCGATGACCATTAAACTCTATGGGAGAGGAACAACAGCTTCCTTCTTACACCCAAACAGGGGAGGAGAAGCTGGAATTAAAATCCACAACGGTAAACTGGATACGTGCTACATCTTAGGCAAGACAATTAGGTTATAAAAGTCACAGAAAAAAAGTCACAGACTATTCACTATCCCTGTCCTGTACCACAGCATGACCCTTAAACCTGAATGACCCACAAATTAAAAAGTGCCAGAAGGCAGTATTATTTGAACCATCATTTTAGTTGAACTGGACATTGACTATCCCTGTCCTTGAACGCAGCATGACCCTTAAATCTGTCTGACCCACAGATTCAAAAGTGCTGGAAAAAGGAGTCTTTCTACCACCATTTTGAGTTGAACTGGACATTGACTATACCTGTCCTATACCACAGCATGACCCTCAAACCTGCATGACCCACAGATTAAAAATTGCCGCTAACACCCGGCCGTTACAGCGCGAACAGGCAGCGCCGCCCGCCCGCGCTGTTTAACCCGTTAGACACCGTGGCAAAGATGGCCGCGGCGTCTGAATGAATTAAGATTGGAGCCCCGCACCGATCTTGAGGGTGATCGGCACTGTTGCAGCATAGCTGAAGCGATCCGACCCCCGTACATGGCAGCGGGGAGCCTTGGGAAGGCTCCTGTCACTTCCATGTCCTGGTTTGCCCCACTTGCGTCCGCAGACAGGAAGTGGGGAAACCGCCATCTTTGTACTGTATTGACAATCGCGCCATCTAGTGGTCAAGCACCATAGGTGGCCTCAATGTTAAAGTAAAAAAATAAATAAATAAAGTTTTACAGTACAAAAAAAAAAAGTATTAAAAGTTCAAATCACCCCCTTTCCCCATTTTACAAATAAAAACAATAAAATAATAAAAAAAAGTGACACATATTTGGTATCGCCGTGTCCGAAAAAGTCCGATCTATAAAAATATAACATCATTTATCCTGTACATGGAACACCATAGAAGAAAAAAATTCCAAACGCCAAAATTGCGTTTTTTTGGTCATTTTACGTCACTTAAAAAATGGAATAAAAGTGATCAAAAAAGTCGAATGCATTCCAAAACTGCTAGCGATAAAACGTAAACTTCGGCCTACAAAAAATGCACCCTTACTGACGTCCGTAGGTGTTAGTACAAAAAAGTTATTGGTCGCCCAACCTGTCGCTGCGGCGCAAATTTCAAAAATAGAAAAAGTTTGACATTTTTTTACGGTACCAAAACATAACGGAAACCCTACATGTTTGGTATTGCCTATCAACATGTAGAATACAGATAACACATTATTTTGACCAAAGATTGAACGCCGTAAAAGCAAAACTCCCGCAAACATGGTGAAAATAAGTTTTTTTCACAATTTGTCCCACTTGGAATTTTTTTGCGGTTTCCCAGTATATTCTATAGTATAGTGAATAACACCATTAGAAAGTACATCTTTTCCCGCAAAATAAAAACCCTCATGTGTCTATGTAGGTGGAAAAATAAAAAAGTTATGGCTCTGGGAAGGCAAAGAAGGAAAAATTAACGTGTCAACAAAAAAAAAAACCGCCGGGTCCTTAAGGGGTTAAAGGAAGGAGCACTTTCTCTCGTACCTCTACCTCCATGTCCTACACCACCTTTGCTCGCTTTCCACCTTCCAGTTTGCCCATGTTCAGAAATATAAAAATGTAAAAGAATGAAGAGTTTTTTGACAGTCTCTTTTGAAAGACGGCAAATCACAGCTATTCTTAAATCCCTCTAATTTCCAACAGCCAACTAGGATTAGAAACAGAATTGTTTCTATCAAATATCTGAGAAATGCGGTCTGGTAACACAAAATCAACAGTGTTCTTCCTTCAGCCCCTGAGATTTACAACTGCCCAGTAGGACTAGCAGTTGACAGTTTTCAATAAACTATCGTACAAATGCACGATTAGCGCCAAACTGAGATGCACTGAGTGAAATAGAAGTATTAGAAAGTCATATGGATTACATATGGCGGTTTTGTCCCCACTGACAACAGGCGCAATTTACTATAAAATATGTATAACACAATATGCGTACAACTGAGCTCTTTGCTGCAAACAGACACACGGACTGCAATAAGACTATTTAAATGTTATATGGATTAATATGGCGGTCTTTGCACCACTGACAACAGGCGCAATTTACTATAAAATATGTATAACACAAAAACGTGTACAACTGAGCTCTTTGCGGCAAACAGACCCCACGACTTCAATAAAACTATTTAAAAGTTATAGGGATAAGTTATGCCAGTTTTTGGGAACACTGACACGCAGTGATTGAAATAGAACTGAAAAAACTGACAATTTCACCTCCTATCAGAGGTCTGCTGGCCAAAAAAGTGGTAAAAAAGAATGCTTTTTCAATTCAAGGTCACAGAACACACAGAGCTGCACAAGATCTCCCTTCCCTTCAAAAGCCTCTCCTCCTGCATATAAATAACGTTTCACTTGCTCAGCAGGTTGATATGATTAAGATTTTTTTTATGTTTTACTGTTTTTACACAATAAAAGCATTTTTTAATAAACCAAATCAAGTATTTTGGGGACACATGACTTTTTGATTGCCTTTTTAATAGGTTTTTTTGGGAAGCAGGATGAAAATAATCCAACGATCCTGGTATGATTTAAATTTTATGATATAAATTTTATAGTGTAATGTTAATGACAAGTTAGTTTTACTTGTTAGATCACTGTTGTAATACAGTGTAAGGCTGGGTTCACACGGCTTATTTGCGGGGGGTAATCACGCCCCGCAATTACGTTTTGGGGGGGGGCGAAGCTGGGGGGGAGCGGAGAGGAATTTTTAATTTCTTTTTATGAGAACTGTGGATTCCCGTTATGATTGGGAGTTTACACCATAATTTGCGCATACGGCGGTAATTACGGATGAAATCACCCCCTTTTTTAACCCGTTAAACAAAGCCTAATACATGCACTGCACTGTATTAAAAACCTGCAATCCCCATGCCTTTCCTTGGGCATACAAGCCGGGGCATGGTACATCACACAAAAAGGATTCACTTAAATTTTACCCTTTAAAAGTATCTCAATATACTCATTGAAAAAAGCTTGTAAAATCCGTTTGTGTCAGTTTTAACTTTTAAATCAATGAGGGGTTTTACTTGTACAATGTTTGAAGCTTATTTTGAAGCATATTTAGGCAAGATATATGCCTCAAAATAAGCATAAAAAAAGTGCTTCTCCTGATCAGCTGCGCTTACACCACTAAGGCAGTCAGCAAGCACCATTTTTGGAGAAGTTCCTGACGGGCATCTTCACGTATGTTTAGCGGCTATTTTGCACATATTTTGGAGCGTATTTCACACTGAAATACACCTAAAACCAAAAGTTCGAACCATCTCTAGATGCAATGTAAAATACACGATGTTATTCACATGATGCGTATTTTACGCCCGTAATTTTAGCACGCCTGAAAAGAATTGACACGTACATTCTTTTAGGCATACATGCACTGTGAAAAAAAAGATTTTGGGGCAAATCTGCCCCAGGACTACATAATTTTCGTTGGGAAACACAGAGGAACTAACCCTTTGCTGCCCTGCATTCACATTTCTTTCCAAGTGGTATGAGACTCAAGGAATACTTCCTCACCTAAACTTGTACAAGAGAGATACAGAGCACTCATGATTTAGATCTCCTTAATTTCACATACATATATAACCATCCAAAGAAAAATCTTAGGTCTTCCTTTTTAATCTTAACCCCTTAAGCTCCAGGCCTGAAAAGTAGTTAATGAACAGAAAATGTTTTTAGTTTTTGTCTCCTTACGTTTCAACAGTTGTAACATTTTTATTTGTTCAATGATGCAATTGTATGAGGCCTCGTTTTATTCAAGACGAGTTGTACTTTATGGGGGAATAGTTTAAATTCACTTATAAATAATTGTAGAATTTTTGTTATTTATTTTTTTTTTACACCATTCACATTTCACACTTAATATCTTGTTAGATAAATTCTAAAGGTTATTAGTCGTGTGGCTACCTAATATGTGTAGGTTGTTTTTTTTTGTGTGTAATATATGCACAATTTTTTTTTATTAAATATTTATTTTTATTTTATTGTTTTTTTTTTATTCAGTTTTATTTACACTTTTTATGTTTTTTCCTTTTTTTTTTTTAATCCCATGAAGGGAGAACTGTTTAACATTTTTTTTAACACTTAGTAATGTATTAGCATATTCATATATGCTAATACATTATAATCTGTGTCAGTCTGACACAGGCAGTGATCAGGACAGCACACAGTCTGTCCTGGTCACTGACTTGTTACACAGAGACCCCTGGGGCCACTCTAGGTCCCCAGGGCTGACTGTGCAGCCAGTCCCCGGGCTCTGTCGGGTCACCGGGTGTTCCTGCTCTGTCGGGTGATCGGGAAACCCTTTGATTGTGCTGCGGTGACGATCCGCCGCAATCAAAGGGTTAAAGCACCGGGTTGCAGGGGTTCCCCTTTTCACCAATGCTCGCAGGAGAAAGTCTGGGATCAGGGCTGTGTAGTATAGCCCCGATCCCAGCGCTGTTGCGGGGCCTGGGCGCCACAAACCCCGATATCTGCAGCGACGCCAACAGACGTCGCTGTAGACGAACGACCTGTACCATCCGACATCAAAAGTCGGTGGGCAGTCGTTAAGGGGTTCACTAAATTTTCTTCACTGTCTTCAAATTCATTCAACATCTCGTGAAGAATGGATTACTAAAACTAAGCATATTTTGCAAATTAAAACTATCTGGGAAACTCATTACCATACTTTCTTAGTAAAAACTTGTGGAAGAGTGAAGAAATCAGGCGATATCTTTTTCAGGCTAACTGAGTATATTTGATGGTGAGCTTTCGAGAGAACTAGCTCCCTTCTTCAGACAAGATGTTATACAAGAAATTGAAAATTCACAGACTTTTTATACACAAAAGACATGGACCTTCAAAAGGGTCCTAGAATTCTTAAAAATAACAAATTGCAATATAAGCAGAGAAGTCATTTACAACAGGTCAAGACATCAACTATCTGGAAACTTGTGAGGCATGACGGAGGGGTCAGATCTTCCAGTGGCACAACACTTCTCCAGAGATGACCATTGTATTGAAGATCTGAAAATTATGATTTTAATGGGACACTTTAAGACGCAGAGGGAGAGAAAGGAGTGGGAATTTAAATTAATGCAAAAATTTCAGACTCTGCAAAATGGGCTAAAATATTCATGCCAGCTTTATGTCAAACTATGTGTGAACTGTGATGGCCACAAATTGCCCCTGATGGCTGCGAGATAAGATGCAGATTTACTGACCCCTTCGTCATGCCTCACAAGTTTCCATATAGTTGATGTCTTGACCTGTTCAAAATGACTTCACTGCTTATATTGCAATTTGTTATTTTTAAGAATTCTAGGACCCTTTGAAGGTCCATGTCTTTTGTGTATAAAAAGTCTGTGAATTTTCAATTTCTTGTATAACATCTTGTCTGAAGAAGGGAGCTAGTTCTCTCGAAAGCTCACCATCAAATATACTCAGTTAGCCGGAAAAAGGTATCGCCTGATTTCTTCACTCTTCCACTACTTTCTATGGCTAACACGGTACAACATTATACTATTAGTAAAAACTTGGAAACCCTAACCACAATGGTATTGTTACACTGCTGTTCGCACGGTTCACCTTGTGGCTTCCTTCCTTGTTTGGCCATGCTGTATGCACCATGCAACTGCCTCAAATCCTTCTGGCTGCTATGGGAGGCACGGCCACATCCTTCTGGGATTTTACCTATGTAGATTCAGCTGGGTGTGGCTTCTCTAGCCACCTCTTGACCTAACCTTTGCTTGTTTTGCTGAGCTTGCTTGGGTCATGTCATCTTGTCTTGTTTGTCTGTCTGTTTCTTTTGTTTTTGTCCCATCTTGCTCTTTTCCTGTGTCCTTGCCATAGCCCAAGTCCATGTTCTAAACCTTGTCCTTTGTCTAGTCTCTTGTTCTTGTTTGTGTTTCGTGCTTCTATTCCTGTCTGCATGTTTTGCACTTTGGTCTCCATCAGGCTCTCCCATCTGGCTTCTGTCAGGCCTTCTTGTCTGTTATGTTCTGTGTTTTGTAATAGTTCTTCCCCATTTTATAGTACTTGGCACGTCTCCTGGCCCCTTGTTGTGTCCTTTGCTCTCTGTCAGTATAATACCTTGTCTGGGAGCATCTGACTTGTCCAGGTCATCTGCCACAGCTGGGGACTGCTCTGAGGTTGCACCTGGCAGCCATTTGAGGTAAACCATCCTTACTATCTCGGGCTTTGTGAAGAACCTGATGGTCATGCCCTCCTCAGACAAGCTTGCTAATGGCACAGTGGGTCCACTATCTGATGTGAAACATGATAGACATAAGTTGAAATATGACATGACATAGTCTTCTTTCACTAACACCTTTTCTAACTTGAATGAATTTATCTTAAATAATAATAGAATTCAAATACCTGTCAGTTTTCACTCTGAATACCGCTCTAAACACAATGGGAGAGATTTACCAATACAGTCTAAAACCAGACAGACAGCCTTAAAACACAACACATTTATCGTTTTATTGATAAAGCTGTCGTATGTCTAAGTTTATACATCCCACTAGTTGTCTTACTTTATACCATTCATTTTTTTGCAGGGAGTTGCATGTTAAGCCATGCTCCCCTTTCTGCAAACAACCCCTTTTGACCAAAGCTACTTCCATTCTGTTGGAGGAGCCAACATGTCTAGAAACTGTCTATAACATTATTAAACAGTATTTTGTCCCAAATTGCACCAGAATTCTTGTGCAATTAACATAATAAATATGCTTAATTGTCACCACGACACAATTCACTACTTCTGATTAAACTTGGCCATGATGAGTCTGCACTGGCCTGCAGTTTGCTCAACACCTTCAAGCCCTGCACCTTAAATTTTCTCGGTAGTGGCATTACAGGTGTATGAAGCTGGCTCACTTGCTGAGTCTGTTGCAATCATGGTGGGTGCCGGCTTTAGATACAACTGACAACCACCGCTGGCAGCTGGGATTGGAGACAGAAAGCTAAATAACCACTTAAATGCAGTAATAGTGCTACTGTTCCAGATAAATGATAAAAGAATGAGTTTGCGGTCCATTGCTGGCCTGATTGATATCTCTAAAAATGGTAGATCTTGGTAAATTGATGCTGAGTTGTATTTCCCTGGCCAGATCTCCAGTGAGTAATGGATAAAAATTGAAACTCTTCCTAAAACAAACTTCCTAAATGCTGTTTTAAGTACTTTAAGGGGTGTAGTTTCTATGTTGCAAAATTTCTTTAAAATGTGAAAAATTATGTTGTAAAAAAAATAAAAAGACATTTAAAAAAATTATTCCAACCTACAGAAGACATATGGCAGATGCTAGTTATAAACTATTTTGTGTAGAATAATAATCTGGTTTTCACGCAGACATTTTTGAACTTGTATGGACCAAAATTTGTTACTAACTAAAAGCACAATGTGTCACGAGAAATCACATTGATAGGAAAAAGTATCAAAAAGTTTTTCTCACACAAAATGATACATCAGATCAAAAAAATGGGGCTCTGTCAGAAAGCTCAAAGCTGGCTGCGACGGTAAATGGTTAAGGATGTGGCTATTTTCAGATTTTTATTTTTTCCTTCTCGTTTTCCAAGAGTCATAACTTTTTTTTATTTTTTTTGCCTACACAAACATATGTAGGCTTGTTTTTTGCTGGACAAAATGTAGTTTTCAGTGGGATTATTGCCTGTACCATATAATGTATCAGGAAACCCCTCAAAAATTATTTGTTAATTAGAATGTGAAAAAATACAATTGTGCCACATTTGTTGGAGTTGAATTTTTATGAAGTTCACTGTTCGGTGTAATTGACATAATATCTGTATTATGTGGGTAGGTACAGTTCTAGCGATACCAATATTTATATAGTTTTCATTCTGTTTTAATGCTTTAAAAAAAATTAAAACATTTGCTACGAATCACCATTTGCTGAAAACAATAACTTTTTATTTTGCCTCTGTTAGAGCTGTGTGTACTGTTTATTGGTACCAGTTTTGAGTTTTGTTCCATTTTTTCTGGGAGGTGGAATAGCTAAAATACCACAATTCAAGCTTTGAGTTTCTTTCTTTTTTCGAAATTCATGTGGAACAGATGTTAAATTGGACTTTTATGGATGTGGTAATAACTATTATGCTTATTTTTTGTTTATTTTTTATGTGGTAAATGTGGTTTTAATTATTACTGTTTTTATTTTTTTAACCTTTATTATTTTTTTAAATTATCAATTAGGTAACTTGGACATGTAATTGCTTCTCCTATATACTGCAGTAATAATATGGTGCTGCATATAGGCTTATTATTCATTTACCTGCTGTAGGGTGCAATAGAGGTACATATATGGAATGCACGGTGGCCTTCATTAGGCCTCCTGTTGCAATGGCAAACCAAACCTGAAGTTTCATTATTTAGACCCTGCAGTCACATTTACGTTGGAGTATAAATGGTCTAATTAGTGGGAATGGAGTTGCCTCCAATTCTGGCAGCTAGCAGCAGGTGCAAACAGCCCAGAAGCTACAGCGTATGGAGTAGGCTCAGTCAGTGAACATGTTTCATAGTCCTTAGGGTGCTTTCACACAGTACGGTTTTGGTGCGGTATTAACTGCACTTAAAGTAAACTGCCCTTATTACCAGCAATTATCAATTATCTTAACTGTTTGGAAAATGAGAAATCAATCCATAAGACTTAAAACACAGTAATTGATTACTCACTTGAAACACCTTTCCAAACAATTTAGACAACTGTAAAAAGCTTGTTGGTAATAAAGGCAGTTTAATTGAAGTGCAGTTAAAACCATTCCAAAATTGCACTGTGTGAAAGCATCCTTAGCGCCTCCATGACGGATATGTTTGTCATAGAGTGTTAAAGAGTTAAAAAGCAAACCGCCTAAAGTTTATTTTAATTTCAAGACTGCACTGAGGCGCCAGTGTGGGGTTTGTTACATTACAGCTGCACCTCTGGCCAAAAGAACCTAGTAGTTTTTTTTAACTATTAAGTGGGTTTAATTGCATTATTCAGCTACCTTAAAATGCCTGTTAACCCCTTAAGCTGAACGCCTGAAAAGTAGTTCATGACCAGCACATTTTTTTTGCTTCTGCCTCCTTGCGTTTCAACAGTTGTAACTTTTTTATTTTTTCAATGACGCAGTTGTATGAGGTCTCTTTTTATTCGGGACAAGTTGTACTTTTTGTGGGAATAGTTTAAGTTCACTTATAAATTATTGTAGAGTTTTTTTCTTTTTTTTCAATTTTTTTGTTTTTAAAAAAAATATTTTACACCATTCACATTCCACACTTAATAACTTGTTAAATTAATTCTACATGTTATTATGGTTATGTGGATACCTAATATGTGTAGGGATTTTTTTGTGTGTGTAATGTATGCACAATTATTTTTTATTAAATATTTTTATTTTATTTTATTTTTTTTACACTTTTTTATGTTTTTTACTTTTTTTTAAGGGATAATAGTTTTTTTTTTTCACTTAGCAATGTATAAGCATATTCATATATGCTAATACATTATAATCTTTGTACGTTTGACACAGGCAGCGATCAGGGCAGCACACAGTGTGCCCTGATCCCTGGCTTGTTACACAGATTGACTGTGCAGCCATTCCTCACGCTCTGTCGGGTTACTGGGAGTCCCGATCACTCGACAGAACAGGGGAAAGCCCTGCAGGGGAACCACAGCAATCAAATAGTTAAGCGGCAGATAGTGGAGGCTTCCCCCATTTCCCATTGTCTGCAGCGATGCCGAAAGACATCACTGCAGACGAACAACCTGCACCGCCCGCCGTCAAAAGACAGTAGGCGGTCATTAAGGGGTTAAAGTCAAGTACAAAAACAATTGCATTTAAAAAAGCAGTTTAAAAAAAAAAAATAAGACATGCATTTTCACTGCATGCATTTTAAAAACATGTTTTTCCAACTGCACCAAAACACAAGCAACGCATAAAAAGCATGTTTTTTAACTAACCCAAATTTTACCTGTGTTCCAAATTTGAGTTGAATACCACCTGCATTAAAAAATAAAAAATAAAAAAAAAGTATGTTAGAATGTAGCACCGCAATGTGTATCCAGACTCTTTCATTTTGGCAACTGCTGTTGATCTTTTTATCTTTCTTTGCAGATTCTATTATACTGTACTTCTCTACTAATTTGTGTACCCCTGGAGGTACTCTGACACATTCGGATGTTTGTTACATTTGCTTAATATTAATTAAAATTTGTTCAATAAATAAAGAGTAATAATTCTTCCTATCTGGAGAAAAATTGTAAACGCAAAGCCCAGAACCCACAGTCCTTGAACATCTCTGCATGTAAAAAAATTGCTTCTCGTTTTGATATTGTTATTCACATATTATTTGGAAAAACTCTTTCCCTGCAAGGATTCAATTCAAAAAGTAATTGATTTCCTTCTGTCTCCCATCCATCGTGCACAGGGCACATTTGCCAGTGAAGATTCATACATAGTACCCATATTTATCCAGGAAGCTAGCAGATCTACTGTACAACCAAACATTCTATTCATCTTCATGCATCACAGGCAGAGCGCTGTTATCTACCAGACTGTCAGAGAAGGGATTGTTTAAAAAACGGAGAAATGTATTTCAATCATCTAGGGAACCTGGCATCTTGATCTTACAAGGACCTGTAACATTTTCACACAAATATTGTAGTCACATTGCTTTAGACAAGGGTACCAGATAATGGTATTTATTTATATTGTACTTGTGAGCAAATTATTTTGGCAAGTAGACTTTAATTCATTTATTTTAATTCAGAATATTATGTGATGTAATTAAATTGTTTAAGAAAATCTATCACCAATTTCACGCTGCCCTATCTAATAGCATTCTACAGTAGTTACTACTGATGAAGATTCAGTCACAAAAGACAGAAAAAATTGTTCAACATGCTGAACTCATTTGTCTAACACAGTGATGGAAAACCCTATGAACCCCGATATAGTCAATGCACAGTGAGTGTCCATTATTTATCAGATCTGGCAATGCTGTTGTTTTCAGATTTCTGTTAGAATAGAACAGAAAACTAGAAATAACTCAGATATGAAGGTAGCGATATCATATCAAATAAAAACTCTTTACAAGTATCTAAAAATACACTTAGGGCGACATCTATGAATTTGCCTTTGCCATTGTTCGCCTTATATTGCCGGCACATATACTGACAACACATTTTATTGCACCAAAGTTTAACGCATAACACTTTCATTCATACTGTTGTATTATACACTCCTCTATATCTATTTAGAACTGGTGTGTCAGTGCTAAGGTACAAATATGGCGCATGCAAATTCATAGCTATCACCCAAATATTGCACATGGTCATAGACTAACACAGCTACTAAAAGGCAGGCTTCTGTCACAGAGTGTGATAAAGAAAAAATCAGAATGTATAAAGGTAGAGAAAGTGTTGATTCACTTAACTTGATGTGTCCAAAACAATTGAAAAGTGCCTAGTTGCGGATTTGAGAAGAGATGGTATCCAGGGTTTCGGCTGTTCAATAAGTCTCATTATCTACCAGCTAAAATGGCTCCTTTAACCTCTGAATGATGCAGTCAGTTTTGGCAGACAATTTCTCTTTTTTTATCTTCATCTTTCAACATCTTTTTCTATCATCATAGGAATTCATGGAATTTTTATGGCATCATTTACTTTTTCTTATAATGCACTGAATTCTTTTATTTTTTGCAGAAAAGGAATGGAAATATCAGCAACCCTGAATTTTTTGGGGATTATTTTTTGGGCTTTATCGTAACAGCCACATTAAGGTAATAATCAACATGTTAAGTTTATTCAGTAGAATTGCATAGATTTCAAATGTTTGTAGTAATGTTTTACTATTTTCACAAAATAGAAACTTAATAAAAAAATAGTTTTATTGCCATAGCTTTTTAAGCTCTCTGACAAAGGAGTGGTGCGAGGTTTTGTAGTTTTCATTGGGGTACAAACAACTTTTTGCAATATACAGTTGATGTCCACAGTGAATAGAGCAGGCTTAGCAAAAGAGTCTGATTCATACACTTTCAGTGCCATCTACCATAGATATAAAGCCAACAAAAACTGTGAACAGGTGATGTAATAGTCAAGGGTGTAAGGTAATGTTCACATGGCGTATAGCAGCATGTACCTGTGCGCGCCACTATACGCTGGTTGTTTGAAAGTATGCGCTGGCCAGCGTATACTGTCAACAGTGCTCCCATTGACTGTCACTTTCCCCGACGCACTTCTTTTTACCGGCACACAGTACGCACCGGGGAATACGTCTGAACATCATAGCATTTAATGAGTGCTCTAATTATACGGTATTTGTGGGGAATACTAAGGGTGTATTGCAGCGCAATTACTCTCCGAATTACACCCAGCAAATACGCCATGTGAACACTCCAAAACTTAGGGGGATGTGTGATGTCTCAAAGCTGCTAGGCAGTAGGTTTTCTCTCCGATAGCTATGGAAGCTATATTGTATAAATAGTGGCCTAAAATATTTTAGTTACTATATATGTGATTTTTTTTCTGTGTGAGAAGCTAATAATGCTGGTTGAGGCCAGTGTAAGGCTATGTTCACACGGCTTATTTTGGGACGGATTTCAGTCTGTATTGCGCGCCGTACTGCGCGCAAATACGGCTGAAATCCGTCCCTGTCATGACGGAATCCACAGTTCTCAAAGAGAACTGTGGATTCCGTCTCCTCTCCCCGTTCGCGAAATACGGCGAGCGGGGAGAAAGTGACATGGCAGGATACGCCCTAACCCGCCCCCACCCCCGTACACACACTGTAATTGTAGTCGAAATCCGTCCCGCAATTACGGCGTGAATCCGCCGTGTGAACGTAGCCTAAAAGAAAATCCACTTGGACTGAATATCTTGGTGTGCCTGCTGCCATGAGCCTGTTTAACCCAGGAGGCTAAAATCCTGAAAGCTAATTCTTTTTACAATACACACAGTTCAATTTATATGCAGACCTGTAAATGCAGGTTAACATATCATAACTCGGCTTGGAATTATATATGGATATTATACACCTATTGTAATTTTTAAGAATATTACAAATCGGACATCCATGAATGATGGTATTGTGATCTTTCATTGGACAGCTGCCTCAATCTGCCCCCATTTGTGCTGCCATCACTACTTCTTACTCCTCCTCTGTCCCCAGCTAAAAATATTAAAATATAAGACTATAGTGCTAAATTAAGCTAAAATGTAAATTTTTAACGTGTAGGCTACCTGTCTGGATCTTCTGAAAATGGGACTGTGTGCAAAAAGCACATGAACAGAATGGAGTCTCCAAAATGGGGTCTTAAAAGCTAAAAACCATTCTGCATACTGGTGTGAATAGGGATCAATTCAATGTTCAGGTGTGTGAGCTACTGCTCAGCAATTAGCTGCACCTGTTTATCTTTCCCAAGTTGCATAGGGACAGTGTTGCCTCCTATTGGGCTTAGTCTTCAGTCCAGCCATTTAGCTGTAAGTATGGCCTTGCTGTGTTCTTGAGTAAATAATGTACCTTTTTTTGTGATTTTTTTGTAAATTGTTAGTGTAGGGACTCGCAACAGATGAGGAGCCTTGCTGGAGCTTGCGAGCTTGTGAAATATATTGGCCACTGTATCAACTAATATCTCATATTTGATATTTTTCAAGTATGCTATTTTTTGCCGAAAAATACTGGGGAGCAGGGGGGGTTGTAGTTTTGTTTTGGACATACAAAAAGTGCTGTGCAGCCTGCCCAATCGAATAGCAGTGGCGTAATAGGCTGTAAGCCAGTATGGTGCACCACACGTATCTGCATTAATGGCACCCTTTGTATCTTCTTATCTTTATGCAATTATAATACCAACAACCACCCCCCCTCATACATAGAAAGCATGTGAGTGATTGTCTTATTGGTATTTTTGCATTTGTGCAATCTCCCCATGTATTATACTGTGGCTTTTCTGCATGCTGGTGTGAATAGGGATAAATTCTAATTGTTCCCCTGGTGGAGTGGTGTGTGAGCTACTGCTCAGCAATTACCTGCACCTGTTTATCTTTCCCAAGTAGCACAGGGGCCAGAGTTGTCTCCTACTGGGCTTAGTCTTCAGTCCAGCCATTAAGCTGTAAGTATGGCCTTGCTGTGTTTTTGATTTTTTTAGTGTGGATTCACATCCACATAGTAATGAATGGAACGAGTTTCTGACTGTAAACCATGAGTGAAAAAAATACCCTAAATTTACATGCAGTAACATGAGTTTCAACATCAAAATCCAACAAGTAAATTTTACTTGTAGCCCTTACAGAACAAAGTATCAGTCGATTAGCGTGACCAGAGTAAAAAAGACTAAAAGGTTTTAGAAGTTTTATTTTAATTTTCAGCATTATTTTCTTTATTTAAAAAAAAAGAAAATAAGTCACCAAAAATATTTAAAGGGGTTTTGCCAGGACGCGAGTTACTTACCTCCTTACCAGCACATATTAGAATATAAACAAATCATGCTGAGTCATGAACGCTGCAGGGGTGAGAGGGAGGGGGTGAGCAAGGAGTGAGGAATAAGGGAGCGTCTCAAAACTTAACTCAAATAATAACATTACAACAGTGGATTATCTATACAGCAGACACAGGCTCATACACTGCACTTTCTCCCCAGTCCCTTGAAAGCTCATTAATTTTTCCTGCATCAGGTAAGTGTTTCATGCAAGCGCAGCCAGATCAGCTCCTGTCAGCTCTCCTGGTCATGTCTAATGCAAACTTTCAGGTAACTAAGGGGGACTGAGAAATGCTGTAGCTCTCACAGGCTTCACTTTTTGTAATCACATATATTTAGAAAAGTGATTAAATAATCATTTTGGAGGATTCCACGTCAACATTACATCGTGGCAAAACCCCTTTAAAATGTGTTTATCTTAAAAGGATTGTCAGGTTCTTATATACTTTAATTGTGTGTTTTAAACATATGCTTTTATGGTAATGTGTATGGTAGAAAGTAATGATGTATTTTGTTCGGAACGTCAACTCTTACTGCGGTATACACTATATAAGAACCGGGCAGCCTGGTGGCTAGGGCACATGTGAGATGGTCAGGAAGTCATCCCTTTCATAGTGTAGCTACCCGCAGCCCTCCCCAAGGAAACGTCACACTACCCTGTACAGTATAGTGTGACATTCACTCCATGAAGGGCTGCGGGCAGCTATAGGATGTATGCATGGATGTCTGTCAGGAGGCCAGCACTGCAATATGGAGAGCTGGCCTCCTGCAGAGGGAGCTTGGTTTGGTCTTCATACAATGTTGTGTTTTAGTATGACACGCACATGACTGCCACCGCTCTTAGAATCGCTTCACTATAAAATTCACTGGGCACTTAAGAGTGCAAAACTGACCAAAAAACTCAAGTGGGAATGTAGCCTGATAAAATCATGCCAGCGAAAGCTGGAAAAAAACAATCTGAGAGCTCAGGTGGCAACATCAGTGACAGAGTGTGGAGGTGACGGTAGCAGCCACAGCAGCATGTGGTCAGAGAGTGGCACAATGACATTCTGGAGGTGGCAAAAACAGAAGTAGGCCACAGAGTGGCACAATGACACAGTGTGTAGGCCACGGCAGCAGCAGCATGAGGTCAGAAAGTGGCAAAATGACATTCTGGAGGTGGCAAAAACAGGAGTAGGCCACAGAGTAGCACAATGACACAGTGTGTAGGGCACGGCGGCAGCCACAGCAGCAGCATGAGGTCAGACAGTGGCACAATGACATTCTGGAGGTGGAAAAAACAGGAGTAGGCCACAGAGTGGCACAATGACAGAGAGTGGAGGTGACGACAGCAGCAGCATGAGGTCAGAGAGTGGCACAATGGCACAGTGTGGAGGGCACGGCAGCAGCCACAGCAGCAGCATGAGGTCTGACAGTGGCACAATGACATTCTGGAGGTGGCAAAAACAAGAGTAGGCCACAGAGTGGCACAATGACAGAGAGTGGAGGTGACAGCAGGAGCAGCATGAGGTCAGAGAGTGGCACAATGACATTCTGTAGGTGACAAAAACAGGAGTAGGCCACAGAGTGGCACAATGACACAGAGTGGAGGGCACGGCAGCAGCCACAGCAGCAGCATGAGGTCAGACAGTGGCACAATGACATTCTGGAGGTGGCAAAACAGTAGTAGGCCACAGAGTGGCACACTGACAGAGAGTGGAGGTGCCGGCAGCAGCAGCATGAGTTCAGAGATTGGCACAATGACACAGTGTGGAGGGCACGGCAGCAGCCAAAGCAGCAGCATGAGGTCAGACAGTGGCACAATGACATTCTGGAGGTGGCAAAACAATAGTAGGCCACATAGTGGCAAAATGACAGAGAGTGGAGGTGACGCCAGCAGCAGCATGAGGTCAGAGAGTGGCACAATGACTTTCTGGAGGTGGAAAAACAGTAGTAGGCCACAGAGTGGCACAATGACAGAGAGTGGAGGTGACGGCAGCAGCAGCATGAGGTCAGAGAGTGGCACAATGACACAGTGTGGAGGGCACGGCAGCAGCCACAGCATGAGGTCAGACAGTGGCACAATGACATTCTGGAGGTGGCAAAAACAGTAGTAGGCCACAGAGTGGCATGATGACAGAGTGGAGGTGACGGCAGCAGCAGCATGAGGTCAGAGAGTGGCACAATGACACAGTGTGGAGGGCACGGCAGCAGCCACAGCAGCAGCATGAGGTCACAGAGTGGGACAATGACATTCTGGAGGTGGCAAAAACAGGAGTAGGCCACAGAGTGGCACAATGACAGAGAGTGGAGGGCACAGCAGCAGCATGAGGTCATAGAGTGGCACAATGACAGAGTGTGGAGGTGGGTGGAAATACCAGTCCCTGGTAAAGATGGTTGGTGGCAGATGGAGAAACTGGCAGCAGATGTGTGGCATTAGGTGGGTGGCGGCATCAGAATAGTGGCTGAGGCAGGTAGTTTGAACCCAGACTCATTTCTCACAGTTTGGGTGAGGCGTCATGACTAGTGTTGAGCGATTACGTTGGCCATCGACATCGGTCGATGGTCGATAGTCGACCATCATCGACAAGATATTCGATGGTCGATGATAGATTATGATCGATGACCATTGAAGTCTATGGGAGAGCAACAACACCTTCATTCTTACACCCAGACAAAGCTGGAGAAGCTGGAATTAAAATCCACAACAGTCAAATGGATACGTGCTACATCTTAGGCAACACACTTAGGTTATAAAAGCCACAGAAAAAAAATCACAGACCATTCACTATCCCTGTCTTGCACCACAGCATGAGCCTTAAACCTGTGCCCCAGCCAAAAATTTTTAAAAAGTGCCAAAAGGGCAGTGTGATTTGAACCATCATTTTATTTGAATGGACATTGACTAACCTTTTCTCCCCACGTTTGCCCATTAAACCTGTCTGACCACAGATTAAAAAGTGAAAAAAAGGAGTCTTTCAACCACCAGTTTAGTCAAAAATGGAAAATTAATAACTTCCGGACCGCAGTTTTGACCATTTAAACCTGGCTCCCTCAAAAAAATTTGGGGGAAAAGGATTTGAACCACCTTTTATTGAACTACATTTAAACCGTCGGGAGCAGAAGACCCCTCCCCCAAAAAAAAAGTCTGGGAAAAGGTTTTTTGGGCCCCCTTTTTTTTCCATGGGCTTGAAAACCCCTGTTGGGGCCCGCTCCCCCTCTCCCCCAGAAAAAAAGTTGGAAAAAGGACTTTCCCTTTTTTTTATCAAAATGTCCTTTGGAGGCTTGCCCCCCCGTATGAGTGCGGACCAATTGATTCATTGGAAATACTGGGGGTTAAGCCCTTTTTTCCACCCAAGTGCCCTTTTTTTTGGCATTTTTTTTTCATTTTTTTCTCAACGTCTGGGAAATTTTTCTGTATTTGTTCCTTCCGTGCTCCATATCCCAAGTCCTCTGAAAAACCTACACTGGTAAGTTTTCCCGTACCCCTCTTGTATAATTCAGAGAAATTTTTTTTTCCATATTTTGTACAAGCAATTTTTTTTAAGTTTAATTCTAGAAAACAATTTTTAAAATAGGGTGGAATCCCACCATGTCTTTTTTTTTTTTTTTAATTGTATTAATGGGTTTTTAAAACAGGGATTATAAACTATGTTAAAGATCTTGCAAAAAAAAGCATTTTGAATATTAAAAATGTGAGGAGAAATGCCACTTTAAAAAAACCAATTTCTGTTCCCAGGACCATAATTTAAGCTGATCTCATAGAACATGACCCCCCAAAAAAACCCTTGACAATTCCCAAAACTTCTAAAGTAAAGTGAGTAAATGGAATACGGTGTTGTCAAGAAAAACCTTGCTGTCTTTACATCTCCTCACAGCAAAACCACAAAATGAACTGTTGGGAAAAAGAAATAAAAATTTTCAGTAAGAAATGATAATTTTAAAAAAAAAAGTTTTTCAAGGGACCATTTTTGTTTGAAAAAGGAATGTGAAATAACCGGCAACTAACGGTGCCTCGGCAATTGGGGCCACAACATCATCAGAGATCCGCCTGTTTTGATGAAAGCAAAAAAACCCCCATTATCTGTGGAAAGCCGGATGGTTTGTCTGTAAGACTCCTCCGCGTGCGAAGGTCCGCTAGATAGCCTGGTGTGGGCAGGGGCAACACCTCTATGGCGTGGCGAGCAGCTCGGGCCTTCGTCCATTTTTTGGTACCCCAAAATTTTTGGGGTCCCCGGGAAAACATCAAAAACATGGTGTTGAGACCAGAAAGTCGTGCAAATGATTTAAAAGGGGGTCGTGTGTTGTTTTGTGTGCCCAAAATTTATGCTTGGTAGGTGGTAAATAAAAATTGAGGGCACCCATTAGGCTTTTGCCCCCCTTTCCTCTGCTGCTCGCTCGGAACTTGGACGCTCTGCTTCACGTTGCGCGTTGTTCCACCGTGACATTTGAAGAATGAAGCAGACGAAAAAGATGTTCCAGTTGTCATCAGCAAAATCTCCATTTCCTGCTTTTTCCTCTATTTTGGGGGGGTGGAAGGGAAAGTGCGATTTTGTTTTTACCGGGGATCCAGGGGGTGGCCACCCCCTAATGTTTTCATTTTGATGGCTTAAAGCGAGGATCATGTTGGGAAAAAAGGACACCAAGCACTCATTGAGGTGGGGGCCTTGATTTCCCAAGCCTCTGGGGCGAGGGGGACTAGCAAACTGATCTTCCTCACTCCTCCTCCGCCCAAATTAACCAACCTCTTTCCCAAGGGAGGGGCTCGGAAAAAGTCGGTGTCTAGGGTACTTTCCCCCTCCTCCCCCCCTTCCTCCAGCACAGCTTTAACAAGCCCGACTTGCCTCAATGATGCACCCTGAAGCTAGGCGCCGCCTTGACTACCCGGGGCCCCAAAACCCCTGCCTAATGAAGACCGAAAAAATTGTGAAACTGCGGGGCCTCGTGGATTCGCGGAAGAAAGGCTCCGGTCCGCATCGGTTTCCCCCCTCCTCCGCCGGTGGACCCGATGTTTCAGAGTGTCCAACGAGGTTTCCAGAAATAAGACACCACAATGGGCAGCTGACAAGGGGTTGTCCGCACTGACCATTTTGGGGGACTTTTTCAAAACTGGCAAGGATGGGCAGAGCCTTTCCCCTGCCTCCACTCTCGGGCTCAACCCCAAGATCCCCCCGCTCTTGCTTATTTTTGCACCTATCAAAAACACCGGGGGGACTACAAAATTGCTGTATTTAAATTTTAAATGCAAGGTGCCTCAAAGAACAAAGCTACTGGCCAAAGTGAAAAAAAAAAAAAATCTAAATGTATACGGATAATATAAGGTATTTTTTTTCCCACA